>CAUYON010116030.1:0-17513 GCA_963573935.1 Arctocebus calabarensis | reverse complement strand
AAAATGCCATGAAGGCTATGTTTAACAGTTTGACCAAAATATTTCAGATTGTATATGAAGTCAGCACATTGTGCCCCATGATTGCACTAATGTACACAATTAAGATTTAATAAAATTATTAAAAAAAAAAAGAAAAATGTAAAGCAAAGAATGGGGGTGGCAAATGGTGTCTATAAATGTTGCAAGTCCAAGCAGGTAGATCAGAGATGGCCTCACTAAGAAGGTGACATTAGAGCAAAGATTTGAAGGAGGTGTTGGAGAGAGGTATGTGGATCTCTGGGGAAGAACATTCCAGGCAAAGGTAGGAGCTAAAGCAGAACCCTGAGGCGGGAGTGTCTGTTCATGTTCAAGGAACAAGAATGTCAGTGGCTGGACAGGAATGAATAATAAGGGAAACAGCAGGAGGTGGTATCAGAGGGAACAAGGATGGGCAGGGGGAGGAGAAATACATGTGGTTTTGGATTCAACAATAAGTTTATATCTAAAATATATGACGATAGCAATGCCCCCAAGTCAGTAAGACAAGGAAGGTAATACAGTAGAATACAAACACAAGAGGTAGAAGGGAAATAGCCAATAAAAATATGAAATGGTGCTCTACTTTATTATATGTCAAAGAAATATACTTGTGTTTCATTTTCCATATGCAAGTGTGAGTGATTATAACTTGGTTTCACAGTAGTATACTGAGTACATTGAATAGTTTTTTTTCCAAATTGACTTATTTTGGATAGACTGGACATGTGCCACATGTACACATCAGTATAGTAGATCTACTTCCTTATGTTGAGCACCTCTGTATGTTGACCAGTTTGTTACAGTTCCTTGTGTGGTCAACTTACAGAGGTTGTACTGTATATTTATTCATTTTTTTTCATAATTATCATATGTATTTTGTTTAAAGAGGTAAAATGTTTTACTTGTGGAAAATTTGGAAAATAAAAAGAAGGGGAAAAATGAGAAAAATGTTAATACTTTTGATTTCATCAACCTGAGTTCTTATGTACAACTCTTGCTTAAAATCTTTTGTTTTAATCTTATCACTGGAAAATTTTATGATATTTTATATCTTATAATTTTCTTAGTGAATTTTCCCTATGTTATGTAGCCATATTTGTTACAATTATCTATATATAATAGTGTATTTAAAAGTTTTTAATTTTCTTCAAAAGCTAAGTCATCTTCATTTTTCAATTCTGTATTTTAATACATCTCTTGGTTGGGTGAGTAAATAGTTATTTGTTTTTGCAGTTTTTGGCTGGGGCTGGGTTTGAACCCTCCACCTCCAGCATATGGGGCCAGTGCCCTACTCCATTTTTTTTTTTTCAGTAGTAGACTTCACAAACCCATCAAATTTGTTTACTTTGAGATTGTCTTCCATGACAACTTGGCTAGGTATAAAATTCTTTAGTTATATCCTTTTGCCCTTAAGTACTCTAAAGAAATTATTCCATTATCTCCTGAGGTTAAGTGTCATAAAGAAGTTTGATACCTACATGATTTTTCTACTTCTATGTATGAGCTAATTTTTCTTTTCTGGATGCCTATAGTAATCTTTATTCTTAAAATTTATTTTTCAGCAGGGTATATCTTGATGTTTATGTCTTCACATTAATATTTATTTTTACATGTTAATCTAGTTATTTGTGGCCTTATTTAAAATCTTTCTCCTTTTTTAAAAAATTTCAGATTAAAACGAGAGTAAGCATGATCAGATTACATTGTTTGCATTTGTTAGTTAAGGTTCAAGTTGTAGTTGAGCCCTTTACATACTGGGTGTGCTGTATACCCTTAGATTGCGCAATTAGGTGAGCACTTACCAATTTCCCTCTCTCTTACCTTGTCTCCCAGTCTTGAATTTAATTGTGTGCTTCTCTTGTGTATGTGTGTAGTTGTTTATGTATTGGTTTCATATTAGTGTTGAGAGCACTGGATACTTGTTTTTCCATTGTGATACTTTACTAAGAAGAATGTACTTCAACTCCATCCACGTTAATACAAAAGATGTAAAGTCTTCATCATTGTATAGCTGTATAGTATTCCATGGTATACTTATACCACAGTTTATTAATCCATTCATGAGTTGATAGGCGTTTGAGTTGTTTCCACATTTTGGTGATTGTGAATTGAGCTGCAACAAACATTCTAGTGCAAATGTCCTTAAGTCCCAAAGCTGCAGATGCTGGCCTCAATATGGAGAGAAGGGAACACTGTTACACTATAGATGGGACTGCAAACTAACAGCTTCTATGGAAAGGAGTGTAGAGAATCCTCAAAGAGCAAAAAGTAAACCTTTCATTAGATCCCACAATCCTACTTGCTAGGCATCTACCCAGAAAAAAATAAAATAAAATCTTTTCCTTATAAAATTGGTACTGTAAATGTAACCCTATGGATGATTTCTGTCTCAGGAAAATTGGTATCTTTGATGTATTGTATCATTTCATCTGTCCTCAGAAAATAAGAAACTCAAATTAATTGTTCTTTCTGATGCTTAAGCTTTTGAATGAATAGAACTTTATTCAGCACCAACTTGGTGACAGTTACTGTGCTAGATGAAGAAAATAGAAGGAAAATAAAACATGTTCCTTATCCTATGTAAATTTATAAATATTTCTTATGTTATGAATCTTAATAATAATTACAGAGGCTATTTAGGCAGCATGTTAAAGTAAAGAATGTATTTATTTTCATGTGCTGCTAAAGTAGAAAGCCCATGAACACTTCTGTTCCAAGTTTAACAAATCAAAATATATTCATAAATCTATGTGTGGAAGTTTATAATTATACTCATACACACAAACATATTATAATAAGGTCTATGTTTATTATGTGGTACAGGCTATACTAAACTCTTTTTTTAGATCATCTGGCCTAATCTTCATAATAATCCCCTGGGTTATAGTTTATCTTTCTTTTACAGATGAGGAAATAAAACTGAGTTGAGTCACGAGGTCAAATGATGTTCGGTCTACATTAGACACTCATTAAAACTTATTGAATGAGAGAATTAACTGGGTCTTATAGCCAGGGAAGTGTAATACAAAGTATTTGTTTTAACCCCTACAATAGAAAGCTCATTAAAACTGCATAGACAAAAACTACACAAAAACAAAGAAATTCTAGCTAGCACTCAAAAATAAGACTTGAATTAATCATAAATTATGATTTCATTATCAAGATCAATTCATGATAATGATTTTCATTTAAGGAGAACTTTAACCTTAATTAGGCATTTTAGCACATAAAATGTTGATAAAACTTAACTTTAATATGATAGCCCCAAATATGAACTTCTCTAAGATTTTTATACCCAGTAGCTTATAATAAAATTAATAAAGTTTAGAAGAGTGTTTCAAATCACATTTAGGTCTGAAAATTTGCATTTCAGTAGGAAAACAATTTATGTTTAAAAAAACTTACTATGGAAAAGTATCCAGTATTTAGGCAGATAAAATATATCTAAATTCATCCATGGAAAATAATGATACCAGAAAAAAATTGACCATCTAAGTACCCCGTATACATAATGAACCAACCACTGTGGTAGATAATAATTTTCAGTTAAAATAGTTTTTTCCTCATAAAGCTAGTTTATATAAAAATAATTACTTATTTCAGTTATGATGTTTTAGTTAAATATGTACATTTGTCTTTCAATGTATTCTTCTGCTAATAACTATAATGAACATTAATTGAGATTAATTTAAAAAATATAGAATATACAAGAAGAACATCAATGTCACCTATTATCCCATTATGCCTAGGTAACAACTGTTGACATCTTTATGATACCCACATTCTTTAAACACCTAGCACGTGGTGGAGGAGGCTGGCATGAAGTCATTAGTAATGTAGTTGGACTTGCAACAAAGAAAAAAAGAAAAAAACTATTTTAAGTGTGATTTAGATGATTTGTTTTAACCAGTTCTTTTCTGAATATTCTCTGTTGCTTGGAATATAATAATTAGTATTATAAGATATAACCTAAAATGATTCTCCTAGGTATAGAGAGTAAAGTATTAAAAATCAAAATGAAAAAAGAAGTTAACGAAACCGTTATAATACCAAAAAATCAGCATACATATTCAACTGCTAAATAACAGTAATTAAAATAACATATATTTAGGTCAATACAGAAATTCCTACACATCTTACTTCAGACAAATTATGTGAGCTCATTAGTAGTTTTAAGTATAAACAACAAAGATCTACTTATTTGCTTTAATAGCTGGTTACCCAGTTTACTTAGCTTAATATTTTTTATCAATGACGAAGGGGTACAGTTGTGAGTAGGTTAATGTTCCATGGCTGGAGCCATGGGAAAGATGTCCTGGGAGGAAAGCATTGCATTGGCAGGAATACATGACTAAGTGGATAATTAATGGTGGCAAAGATAGGAGATCATTCCTTCCTCCTTGGGCTTATTCTCACACTGAGAACAGAATTTATAACCCTGAGGAAGGCTTCTTGCTTTCAAGACCATTCTTTCTGAAACTTTTGGTCTTTTCGTGGGTTATTGTACTAGTCTTAGTCTCTAAAGTTCAAGGTGTGTCAACAGAGAAGATACTTTCTTCAAGGCATTAAACAGACATTAAAGGGACAAAGCCAGTCAGAAGAGTTTTCACAGGGTCTTTTTCAAAGATTTAATCTACAAAGGAATTGGGTTCTTTCTTCCCACATAAGACATTTACTCAATGACTTTAGGGATGTTAATTTATAGCCTTTTCCCTTTTAGTGAAAGTTAAAAAACCAATCAAATTTGAACACATAAATTAATATTGGCAGTATAGATAATCTTATATACTAAATCAAAAGTTTGAGAGTAGAAAATAACCTGTGACAGATTTGTGTCTTGACTCACCCCACATAGTTTGTAAATGGAATATTCAGTTGTAATTGTCTAGATTCATTAATAAACACTATGAAAATGTCTATGATAAGAGGTTATATAATGCTATCCACTTTTAAATAACCTATGCATCATATACACTTGCAGACATGTAAATTATGTTCTTAGATTACTAATAGTATCACACTATTGTAGTAAGTCCTTTTGTGCCCTGACATTAAAAATAACAGACACATGATTTATCAAAGCATTTTCTCCATTGATGTTATTGTAATAAGTAGGTAAAGAATAGCTATATTTCAATAACAATAAAATGTATATTGATTAATACATTTACCTTATTGATTTAGTCAATAGGTAGTATTGTAATAATATAATAATGTTACCTTGGTATGTTCTTATAGTTATACCTATTATATGAAGAAAAATAACCTTCATATCATTTGAACAAGAATGTCTTGCATTTTGAATCATTATATATTAATTATAGAAAAATAACTTTTTTAACTTCCCATTTTCACTGTATGTATGTGCATGTTCACACATATGCACATAGATCATGTGTCTTCATTTAAAAGCCATGCCTGCTATAAAATTTAATTATATCTCCCTGCAGCTTTAAATTGTGAGTGGCTTTAAATCAAGTGTGTCTTTAAAACAGGGGCAGCTTATATTAAATTTAATTATGTTTCCCTCCAGATTGCACAGTGGAGGTGTAGCTGCTAAATGAGGGCATCTTCTATTAAAATGGCATGAGAAGGATGCAGGAGCGAGGGGAATGGCCCTCATGCTTCTTTGAAATGGATAAAAATACAGTTGCCTTGCCATAGTCAAAATGCTCTGGAACCAGCTTTAGCAATGTAAGACAAAGCCAAGAAGATTGAATTTGTCTTGCTATTTTCACATATGATATGTACATTTTTGGAAAAATTCCATTTATGTTAATTTTTCAATACATTAAATATGAATTCAAGTGATTGAAATGTAGAAAGTCTTTTGCATTATATTTGAATTTCAGAACCATATGCATCACTAATTTCTAGCCATACAAAACGGATTAAAGAGGCAAAGCAGCATGAAATTATGCTTTCTTTTGTTAAAAACAAACAAACAGAAAAAGAATCCTAAGGATTTGTTTTTATAATCTCCAAATAAGAAAATTTTTCTTTTAAAAATAAAAATTATTTTATTATTTGTTCTCTCTTAATAACTGCTTGACTACATAAGGCTATATTTTTTATGAGGGTGTATATTGGATCATGTTTGTGTTAAATATTTAAAGTTGGTTGTTAAAAACTGTGGTTACGAGAACTAATGAAAAGATCACTTGTAAATGAGATTGATACAGAATACCTACTAATAATCAATATTCTAAATCCAGGTAATATATGTTGCATACACATAAAGTCTTTATAGGTGCAGGCTAAGTAAAATGGATAACTTTTTGATGTGTGTTTCACAATGTTTGATGAAATGATATAATTTCTTACTACTCTTGCTATTACTGCTTCTGTGAGGGTGACAGGAGTTTGAGTGCTTCAATATACATCTCCCTCAAGAACATGGGATTTTAAAACTTGTTACCATTTGGTGGTATAATGCTTAGAGATTAATTAAAATAAACATTACAGAAGTTCATGTTCCCCAGACTCAGTGGAATGGTCTTTTCTTTCTTTGCTTTTTCTTCTTCTATAAACTGGGGTCCTTGCCTAGAATGAGAGCAAAAATAGCCTTTACCCTGAGCAAAGTAAAATCCTGGTGCAATATTTTCCTAATTTGCCTAGAAATAAAATTAACTCGCACAATTGGCATTTCTTTTGACATGCAGACCTCTGCAGTGTGATGTTCTAACCTTGAGAATTACCAAACATTGGAGCCGATCTGTTTACAAATGAAATATGCTAACTTGTGATCTTAGAGGGGATGCTCTTGCCACTTGTCAAATGTATTGGAGACAAACACTGCAGGTTTGTCTCCAATACGTTTCTTTACCTTAAAGTAAAAACATGTTATTTTTACTTTAAAGTCATACATGTAATCTTTTACTTTAGTTTAAAATAATGATTTAGAAAAATTTTCCAGGTGATGGAAGCATTCCTTCACAACCACTCAGAGCTGGAATTTTGAAACAATTATCTTCTAACTTATTCTAATTATCTTCTAACTTAGGAAACTACTAAACGTAAGAGAAATAAGTTTTCAAGGGTTAAATGTTTTATTACAGCTTTTCAACACTGGTAGAAAATAAGAATTGGATTTTCAACTTTCGAGATTCTATTGCCTGTATTAGCTCAGTTTGAGACTTTTCTGAAAATTTACATTTAATCAGTTGATTTAGTCTGATTCAGAATGCACATTTATCAAGGCCCCTTATATCCCATTATATTTTCTGTTGAATTTATCAACACAAAACAATGTAATAGGCATAACTTGTAAAAATGATTTGTAGATTATTTGTTTGAATTATGGTCATTGGGGTGTTTGCCTGGCTGTTCTAGAGTCAATGTGCCAAATAAATTAAAAACTGATACATTCATTAGTAAATTCGGGGCGTGAGGGTAGAAGTAGTAAAACCAGCTGAGTGCACAGAGCTTAGCTGACTACTGATCTACTCAGACACCTATGTCTGTTACCTACTGACCAGTCTTTAATGAGCATCTTTTTTCACCAAAAAGTGGTAGAAAAGTTTCCATTTCCATGGCATGTAAGAGTAAGCTATAGACATAGCGTACACATAGTGCTAGACATAATGTATATTATGTATACATTAAATTACAAAGTTTCCTGCTTTCCATTTCCACTACTTCTAAATACTGTATAAAATAAAATGATTAAAATGTCACTAGATCCACATGCATTCCATTTTTGCAATAGCATTTCTTTCTGCAAAAGAGAAATGCTGTTTAATTTCAATGTGATTGTGAATTTTGTAAAATAAGGATGTAATAGCATTTTACTTAAACGTATAGCATCTTCTGCTCATATTGCGCTTCAGAATAGTTTCTTCATAATTAAAGTGTCAAAAAACACATTTGTTACAAGAATGATGAAATTCATTCTGAATAATCCATCAGCAAATAATAAGCTGCAATTCCTGCTCTCAAAGAGAATCATTTAATATCTTGCATTCATTTAGTTCTTCCCTCTGTTTTCTTTTTCCTTGTTACACTTAGAAAATAACTTCCTATGACAACTTAAAACTACTTTATATGTATAAAGGAAGTTTTTCTTTAGCTGGAATGTTATATGGTTAGCAAATGTTTCAATAAATATGTAAACTGCTCCCCCCAGAATCCCACTGGATGCCTTCCCATCTAGAGAATTTCCAAAGCAATAAGCAAGGCAAACAAAGAATGCTTCAGAACAATCATAACTTCTCATTTCACTCCATTGTCCACCCACTTTTTGAATTTTAGTGATAAAAATATAAATTGTATAGAAGGATTCTCTATCATGTTGAGATAAAGTCAGGGTGACATTTAAATGGTATAGCACGTTATGTTTCTGCAATATTGAAGTAGCAGGTCAGATTATTCCGATGGATTTTCTCCTCCTAAGACCTTGTTTCGATGTTTCTCTTTTAAAAATGATGTTCATTTTATGTTTTGTTTAATACAAATTAGAAAATATAATACATACATGTATGTATGTGTACCTTCCAGGAATTGTAATAAAATGCAAGTATGAGTAAGAAAGAAATGTCCACGTAAATAATTTATTCTATATTATAGCATCAATGTGTTATTGCTTAATATTTTCATACTGTATCTACTTGAAACTTAGCTTTTGGAGAATTATTGGATCAGACATTCTCTGTCTGGATGATAAACATATTCACATAGCCCATACATAGTAAATTTTCACATATCTCTCCTTTGCATTTAGTAGAGTACAATATTGAGACTGTAAAAAAAAAAATGAGAAACCATAAATCATTTTATAATCTAAAGATTTTACCCCCAACATAGGTCAAGCACACTTGTAAGAGGGAAAAAGAAAATCTTTTAAAATAATTTATTCTTTTAAAAAATGCTTGTACCATCTACTGCAGCTGCAAAACCATAATGCTTTCATTAAGGATCACATCTGGGCTGAATTAAAACAGGAGCCTTTCCCAGCCCTGTAGTGTTTGTCAGGTTGAAAGTTTTTCTCATAGCTCCTGAAGCTTTTCCAAAAATCGAGGGCTAAGACAGAGAACAGACCTTGTCACGAGCTGGTACCAGTTTTAAGTACATTCCTGCTGTGTTATTCACCGTCTGGCTCTAATTTGAAGGTACATCTCCCCTGTGTTCACTTTATTAACTTACATATGACTGGCTCTTTTGTTTAATATGGAAATAAAGAAAACAGGTTTTGTTGGAGAATACTGCTGTAGACTGAGAGTCTTATTTTTCCACACATTTGCTTTTTTGCCATATATGTTTGTTCTTTAAAGCAATTTGCTCATATTTTAAAAGGTAGATAATACAGGAAATTTGTATTAGACCTTGTTTTTGCCTCCATTTTATAAGCAGGGGAAGTTACATAGATCTTAAATTCATTACATTTTTTTATGTCAATTTTGTCATAGAACCACATAGAAAAATACAGTCAATGTAGACTGTTCATAGACTCATTGTGTGGAAATAAAATTCTCTCAATTTTGGAGAAATTATTTCATCAATGTGTTGTAAAGTTGAATAGAATTTGAGATGGCGTTAAATTAAAAAATGTCATTTCACAAAGAATTCAAAAACTTCTAAGGTATATTAGGATAAAATAATCCATCTGCCAAAGAGCTTTAAAAAAATGTTTTGAGAATATTTTTCTGACAACTGGAAAATGTTAAAACTCCAAATTGTTAATGTATCAAATCATTTATCAATTTGTGCAGCAGCTGTGCCTTTATTAAAATCTCACTATGTTCCAAATATTGGGGCAAAAGGAAACTCTGAAGCTCGAAATATCATAAGCAAAACAGGCAGGTGAACAGATAATCATAATGTTGTGTGGCAGGTACACAAAGGCAAGTGCGCACTGGAAGCAATGACTAACGCTGCCTGAGGAGGTCACTTGTGAGCCGGTCTTTGAAGGATGCCTAGAAGTTCACCAGACCTAAAATGTACACAGATTTTAGCAAAATCTTTACTTAAAATTAACAGTGCAAATCCTTTTAAGATGAAGAATGCATTTTACTATTGCATTTAGTTTACAATTTTATTATTGATTCCAAAACTAACAGTATTTTGACAGACTATTTTCCTAAGTGCCTTAATAGTATTGGAAATTATTAATATAAGATTGTTTCCCCTTCCTATATGGAAGTAGAGCTTACTCTCAGCAGATACAAGAGAAAGAAAAAAAAACCTAGGGTCAAATTGACCCAGATTATAGGTGTGTTTGACAACTCAAATAATCTTCCTAAACCTTAAGTTTCTCTTTTAAAAAGATAAGACTCATACCTGACTCCTGGAGTGATGAAGGCAACTTTAGAAGATATACTTTGAGTAGTTTCTTCCTTCCAACAGGATAAACAAGCCTTGGCTTAAACTTTTCTAGTTTACTAATGCTATATTTCAGAGTATAATTAAATGTATATATGGTGAGCATTAATGTGCACATTCTGGGAAAAATCAGTGCAAATGGTTTATTAGCATGGCATAAAATAGATTAGTGTAAGAAAAAATACACAATAGATCCTCCTTTAATTTAACTACATATATATTTAGAGTTAATTTCTTGATGGACAACATGATAAATGCATTTCATGATTTATTCCTTTCAGTGAAAAATTCTTTAAGCTTCCTAAGTGCAAGGGTTGTATTTTCTATTGCTTTCATAGACACCCTCCTAATAACTAATAAAAAACTCCATCGAAGCTTTCGTGTGCAATAGATGTTTGCTATTTTGCTGTCTCTCATGCTTAAAGTCTGACTTGGAATTTCCCAGAAGCTTTCGTACTTCTGTTTTGTGGAAAAGATGGGAACCAGACCTTGTAAGTTGAGTCAAGTGTCCTGTAGCTATATGTGGAAACATCATGATTTATAAAATGTTAACCAAACAAATGAAAATTTTCAAACGTAGATCAAATAAAATTCTAAATCACCACTGAGTATACCTAGGAAATGGTGTTTAATACGACCAGCCTTCTAGTTACATGAAATATATATGTTTAAGAGACTATAGGCTGGAGACCAGGTTTTTCTTTCTCATTCACTGTTCTTTAGTTGTACTTCTTCATTAGACGGTAGAAGTAAAAGGACCTGTTTTACTTAACAAATCCTGCTAGCTGCTTTTATGGAAATTCTTTTTCAGTTTATAACTCATGTAAATGTCAACGTCAAAGTAACAACTGCACCACTGGGATAAAAGACTCCTGGTCAGATGAAGTTCTCTTTCCATTAAGATTTACCCTTCACATTTTCCATTAAGTATTGTCAACTCAGCTTCTTTCTTCACTGAAAGTAGCCAGCTGATGGATGCTTGTGTACAGTAGGGAGCAGTACAGGAAAATACATACATTTCCATGTGCTTTTAAGATATTTTTAAGGAAAATAAAATTTGACAGTATTTCTAGGTAGCATTATTTTACACAAAATGGTGACCTATCTCCTTTATTAATCATATTTTTTCTTATTTTGACTTTTTTGTAGAAGCAAATTATATACTTTATTCAACTTTACCTCATATAAATGTTTGACTTATAAGACTGGATAAATTCAATAGGTTTACAATCCCAGGCTTAAAAACACATTTTAAAAGTGGGGGTGGAAACAAAAAGGATAACTCCATAATTTAGCACAATTTACTCACATGTATGCTTCAAATATTTTCTAGCTTGTAAATGTCTGTTACTGAGAATAAACTATTTAAAAATGATTAAAAATTACCACCATCCAAAATGGATTTAAACTTATCTTCCCACTTCTAGACAGATTCAAGATTAAGAAACCACAATGTTGCCACAGATATTCCAATTTAGAAAATCTAGACATATCACATAGCTTCAATCACTTCCTTTGAACTAAAGGAGATCACCAGGACAAAATCAGTTTCTTTTCTTGAATCAAAAAAAAAAAAAAGCCAATACCATTTGGAGTCTCTACCTGCTCCTTGGTTCTTTCACTGCTTGTACTTCCCCACAAATGTAAGATGATTTCAATCTCATATCTTCATCTCTTCCCACATGCTGCTTACCTCTTAACACTCCTTCCCTAGTCTACTGGTTAATTCTTTTTTTTTTGAGACAGAGCCTTCTCTTTAGCGCCTGATTCAAACATTCAAGTATCACCTTTCCTGGGAGTCCTTCTCTGGACTTGTCACTTCCTCTGTGTATCTTTATCTTTAATCACTGACATTGCACTGAAATAGATAACTATTCTATTTCATATCTTTCATATTTTGTAAACTCATGCTAAGGTCAAACCCAAGACTTGGCCAATAGTGAATGGTCAAAATATGTATTTAATGCACTGATTAATGAGTAAGTAACTTAATCATTAATTAAGTCAGAGGCAATGTATGTGTACTTTTAATTTTCTTCTCAGGAACTACAGGCAGTGCTCAGTGTGTGCATTTTGGAGACACAAGTTCAGGCTACTTGGCATTTTCAGTTTGAATTCTGTCTAAGGAAAACAGGCATTGTCAATTTGTGCTGGGACCAGCCCTTTGATTCATTATGTTCACAGAAGCCCACATGTACTAATAATCTGATTTCTATTTCCTTAAAATAGTGTAACTAATAAATTATGCAGTTTAGTTTTCTGAAACAATGTCATGTATACATCATTATATATTTTTAATAGAGTATATATATCTATATATTCTGAAATATATGTCATCATATATTTTTAATAGAATACATACTTATATAGAACTTAATATCTAAGCAATAATTTTAATTTTCTGTTAAATATTTATTATTTCAGAATTCGTCTGATTGCCTTTCAGTGTTTTCTATCGCAGTAAAGCACACCACCACCAACGTGGCTTTCATTCCTCTTTCTTCATCATTTGTTCTATTTACTCAGCAAGTCTTCTCCATCCTACATCCTAACCATGCCTGTTGCCAACCCCTTACCCCAGGCCGCCACGAGTTTTCAGCTGGACTGTTGCAGTAGAATTCCAATTTCCATGCTTCTAGACACATTTATTTCTAAAATATTCTTAACACTGTAATTAGAATCACTTTCCAATGCTTCTGTTTTACTATGCATAATATTACTCTATTTAAAGCCATTCCATGGGGCCAATGGCTTCTAATTTCTATTTGGATAAATCTCTAGTTTCTAAGACGTAAGCCTCATCTCTGAAACCTCTTCCTCTTGTAGTTTACACTCTTACTAGACAAAACTTCTTTTTGTTCCTTGAATTTTCCCCTCTATATGGAGGGTGAATTTGAGCCACTGTTGTTTCTTTGTTCTGACATGCTCTTTCTGTGTCTCTCCACAGGGCTGACTTCCTCTCATCCTTTGATTAGGAATTTAAACTTTTTCTTTCCATGAGGTTTCCCAGGTTGCTAGATATCTAGCCACCCAATCTTAGAGAGCACCATATGTCTCACTAACACTTAGCATGTCTCATCATAATTGCTTACTTATGTCTCTCACCCCAGAAAGACTATAATGACCATGAGAACAACGCTCTTTGCCTAATACCAGCAAATGCCTGAGAGGCACTAACATGAGAGGCACTAACTAAGCATTTGTAGAATATGGTGAATTGAATGTACACATGCACATTACTTCTTTGTATTTAGTAAGTCAATATAAATAATTATTTCAAATAATATTTTTTAAACAAGTCTTGGTAGTTATGATCATATTATTTATTTGAAGTATAAGGAAAATAGTAGTTTTATTAAAACTCTGTAAAATTCTTGGTTCCTTAGTGGAAATAAAATAGAAAAACAGAAAATAGTTAACAATCCTTGAGTCCTTGTTGTTTAAAATTATAAATAATAAAAGTTAGATTTAAAAAAAAGTTAGATTCGAGAAAACTAAAAATAAAGCTACAAATACTACTTTAATTACTTAAAAGTGATCTAGGCTTCATATATTATAGAAGACCAATTACTCAATAGATACAATGTAAAGGAGATCATCTGTCTAAATCTGAGTAGCTTATACATTTTACTAACTTAAAGTCTGAATGTATTGACATTGTTTCCTTTTCATAATTGAGATTTGCTTAAGGCAAACTTAAATGGCAAATCATGATATGGTGCTCAAATGCTCTCCAGTAATTTCCTTAAAATCTTTTCTTACTAGGTTTCAATCTCATTATAATCCCTTTGACTAGAGTGATTGCAAATTACTGTTTGAAAATGACCTTTTCTCTGCTAATATAGTTAGAATGAAGCTACGATGGCACCTATCAGGATAACCAAATGAGAGCAGTTCACATAAGGCAGAGTTGGATACAAATGTACTTATGTAAAAAATACATTCCTCAAAAGGAAAACGACAGCCATTCTGATAAAATGCTTCTATTATTTACTTTTAACAAGCATCTATAGCAATGGCATGACTATTGTTGAATCATTTCAATAACCCTGTTATAGAGCTGGTAATAAAAATTTAAAAAAGCACGTCAGCAGAGAGAAATGACCTGTCTCCTGATATCTTCAGAGCTACCTACAGAATGACAGTGATATGTAGATTACTTTTCTGTTCAAAGACACAAGAGCATTGCCAGACTTTTTTGAACCTAGTTTATTCCTTCAAAGTACTGATGTAGGCTTGACAAGAGTCTACCCCTGCAATTTCACCACTGCCAGTAGGTGTAGTAGTTGGTGTACTTTGGCATGTTATGTAGAAGAAGGAGCCATCCTTGGAAAAGCTTTATAGTTACCAAAAGATAAAATGACTTTTGAAAAGACTGTATTGTCTATCTGTAAACAAGCCCTGATGAATAATGATGCTTAGAAACATAAAGGGATTTTGACCTTATTAAATTAAGCAAGGACAGATATCTCACAGTTTATGTTTATATTCTGCCTTCTAAAACCTAATGTATAAGTAATGTGTACGTATTATTATCCTACAGAGATAGCTAGAAGACAGGTATTTCTTTAACATTAATGTCCATTCATACTCAACAAGGGAGTTTGAGGAAAATTAACCAATTCCACCATTTACCCATTGTACTATTTTCCTCTACTCCCTACCAGGTCCATCACTTCTCAATCTTGATACCCGCTCAAAAGGAGAAAAGCATTTATGTTCTTTCTGTCTCACTCTTTTTTTTTCCAGTAATATTACACAATTCTGTTCAATACATGAAATATTGTCACAACAAAAAACTGAAATCAAAGGCCAGCAAAGATAAAAAATCTTTGTATCAGGTATATCAGGTAAAAAACCAATAAACAAAAAAGAAGATATCAGTTTATATTACAACATATTTCTTTCTTCACTCTTTAAAACATAATGGTCACTAACTCAAAATATATATTGAATTTAAAATTTCCAATTGAATTGGTCCTTAAGAATTTATGCAGAATAGTAGAATCTATTCTCTTCTTTGACACAAAGAGGAAATTAATAGTGAGCAAATTGTGACTGGATTCTTGCAAGTCCCTTCATTGAGTCTATGGCTAGAAGGATAACTGAATGAAAATGTCCTTGTCCAAGGTTAAGTGTACTAGTGGATGAGCATAGCTTTTCCATAATGGAAAGGCACCTAGCAAGGTAGGTATTTGAGAAGCAGGGTAAGTCCACCTAAGAAGTCAGAGGTCAGCCCAATAGTTCTTGATCATACCCCAGGTATTTATAACTTTCTATGTCATTATAATGCATTAATATTTCATAATGAGTATTTTACTTTTACTTAGTAGGAAAAATACAATTTTTATGATTCACAAGACAACAATTCTTCCTGGTATGAGATTCTAAGGCATTTTGTCTGAATAAGCCTCTCTTACGAGACTAGATCCAGTATGACCACACTTTAAGTCAGAAAGTAAGACACAGTTTCAAATTGTGCTGTTAACTGATTATAATATCATAGGCAGGTCATCACAGTCCCTCTGATCTTCAATATTTTTTCAACAACAAGATGAAGATGGCATCATTTTTATGAGGATTAAATGTTACTATTTTAAAAACATTGGGTTATACAAATAGCAGCTATTATTATCACCAAAGTTCTCATGAAAATGTTCATCTTAATTACATTGACATTGCTTATTGCAAGTCTGTTCCCCTTGATGAGATTTGAGAGTCAAGTAAAAAGGGGAAGAGAATTAATGTTTACCAGACATATGTTTGTTCTACAAACTGTGGTAGTTCCTTTAGTTCTCATATATTTCTCAAAACTGCCCCACCCTCTGGTAGATTGTTTTTCATCCTTTATTTATAGGGAAAGAAATCCAGACATGGAGTATTGAATTGCTTTTCTAGTTACAGAAATACTAACTGGCAAAGTCAGGTTTGGACTCAATACTTAAGCTATCCTCATAGTGTCATTCTAAGTAATAGCCTTTCAAATATTTGGTATAGAGTAACATGAACTAAAGTGAGATTAAATAGAACAGAAATATGGACAGTCTTCATTGTAACATTGATATTCCCACCAAAATACGCACTAAGGCCTTAACTTATGAATTATAGACAACTGATAACCTCACATTACAGGATGCTATTCTAAATATGTGTATATTATTCATCAGCTATTTTTTAACATTAAATAAAATGTTTTATTCCGCTATATGAACATATACAGTGTATATATACATATATTACATATAATAGCCAACTATTTTAAATTGCACACCATCTTTATGGACACCATGTATATATACATATATATATGTAAAATATCCAGAGCATCTAATATAGAATGAAAAATTATTTATCCATACTATTGATGGGTATTAATTACTGGCAGGTGTTTATTATAATTGAATTGTATTAAATTTAAGCTGAGACATTTAACATTTATTTTAGTTTACCACTAAACACTGAGGTGACTTAGTGATGAGGCTGAAAAATCTATATGAGGAACATATTGTCTTATTTATTTATTTTTTTTTGGTATTCCAGAAGAGATCCTTATTTTTTTTAATTTAAAAAAAATTTTTTTAATTAAATCCTAATTGTGTACATTGGTGCAATCATGAGGCACAACATGCTGACTTCACATACAATCTGAAATATTTTCATTGAACTGTTTAACACAGCCTTCATGGTCTTTTAATCACTATATGAAGACATTTGTATTTTACATTTAGTAATTTTCACTTGTACCCTTCTAAGATGCACTGCAAATGTGATCCCACTAATCACCCTCCCTCCCTCTATCCTCCCTCGTCCCCTCCCCTCCCCTCCCTTGTCCCTTTCCCCATTTCTTGTGCTATAACTGGGTTTTAGCCTTCATATGAAAGTTATAGATTAGCTTCATAGTACAGCTGAGTACATTGGATACTTTTTCTTCCATTCTTGAGATACTTTGCTAAGAAGAATATGTTCCAGCTCCATTCATGTAAACATGAAAGAGGTAAAGTCTCCATCTTTCTTTAAGGCTGCATAGTATTCCATGGTATACATGTACCACAGTTTATTAATCCATTTGTGGGTCGATGGGCATTTGAGCTTCTTCCACGACTTAGCAATTATGAATTGGGCTGCAATAAACATTCTGGTACAAATATATTTATTATGATGTGATTTTTGGTCTTCAG
>CAUYON010116028.1:0-13470 GCA_963573935.1 Arctocebus calabarensis | reverse complement strand
CCTCATAAAATATTCACCCAAGCTAATTCCTTCAAGAGTTTCCCCTGCACTTTCTTCTAATATTTTGATAGTTTCATGTCTTAAGTTTAAATCTTTAATCCAGTGAGAGTCTACCTTAGTTAATGGTGAGAGGTGTGGGTCCAGGTTTAGTCTTCTACAGGTCGACAGCCAGTTCACCCAGCACCATTTGTTAAATAGGGAGTCTTTTCCCCACTGAATATTAATTGGCTTGTCAAAGATGAAGTTACAGTAAGTAGCTGGATGCCTTTGACTTCTTTAGTGAACCAACTCAACAGAGAGAGAATCCAAAAGTAGTTTGGCTGATTCCATGTCTTGAATCAGTTCATTATCACTGGGCAAGATGGGAATAAGAACAAAGAGGTTTTTTCTTCATTTTGTGAGCAAAGGTCAACTCTGAGGCTCCTCAATTTAAATACAACTCTTTAAATGCCTTTTAGATTTTAGCACATCACATAAACTGTGATGGATACAGAGATTATTTCCTGGGACAGCAATTAGAATATTAGTAAACTGTTTTTACACTATTGGTTACTCAAATTTGAAAGTCTCTGGGGGTTGCAAAATGAATTCTACTGATTTTTCTCTCTGCTCTGCCTCCATTTTTATTAGAGAGAATTCAACGATTTGGATTTGGAAATGAAAATAGAGCCACATGAAATATCCATGTTAACTTTTGTTCATCTATGTCAATAATTTTTCAGAGTTTCGGAGAAGTTTCTTATTAATTGTAAAGCCCTTAACAAATAATGTCCAGGAACCAGGAAAATTTTCACACACACACACCCTCCCAGGATCATAGTAATAGCCACATGGGACTATGTACATTTAAAGTTAAATCAATCAAAATTAAATTCAACTAAAAATTCAATTTTTTAATCACACTAGCCATGTTTCAGTTGTTCAACTTATGATCAGCAGCTATTGTATAAAGAATATCTCCATCTGACCAGGCACTGTGGCTCACGCCTATTATCCCAGCATTCTGGGAAACATAGGCAGGTGGATCACTTGAGCTCAGGAGTTCAAGACCAGCATGAGCAGAGTGAGACCCTGTCTCTAAAAATAGCTGGGCATGGTGGCAGGTGCATGTAGTCCCAGCTACTTGAGAGGCTCAGGCAAGAGGATGGCTTGAGCCCAAGAGTTTGAGGTTGCCCAAGATTGACACCATGGCACTCTACCAAGGGTGACAAGGTGAGACTCTGTCTCAAAAAAAAAAAAAAAAAAAAAGAAAGAAATAGAATATCTCCATCATTACGTAGAGTTCTCTTGGTTGTTGCTAACACACGTGTATATCCAGAATAGGGAATAAATGGGTAGTGGATGAGAAATGAGAACAAAGTTAAATTCTGGACAGGACAAGGCAGAGAATTACTCATTGTACCCTCTTTCCCAGTTTGTGGCTTTAGCATACAACAGGCAGTCAAAACTCATTTGTTGAGGCTCGGCACCTATAGCTCTGTGGTTAGTGTGCCAGCCACATACACCGAGGCTGGTGGATTCAAACCTGGCCCAGGGCCTGCTAAAACAACAATAACAATTAAAACAAAAAAATAGCCAGATGTTGTGGCAGGCACCTATAGGCCCAACTATTTGGGAGGCTGAGGTAAAAGAATCACTTAAGCCCAAGAGTTTGGGGTTGCTATGAGCTGTGATGTCATGGCACTCTACCTAGGGGCAACATAGTGTGAGACTATCTCAAAAAAAAAAAAAGTAAATAATAATAATAATAATGATTTGTTGAGCTGAAATACTGTCTTAGTCTGTTTCTTACAACAGAAATGTATTCTTCATTATTCTGCAGGCTGGGAAGTCCAAGGTCAAGACACTGACAGATTTTGTGTCTAGTAAGGACTTACTTCTTGGTTCATCTATGGCCTTTTTCTCACTGTATCCTCCCATGGAGAAAGGAGGCAAGGGAGTTCTCTGAGTCTTTTTCATCAGGACACTTCTGTCACTCACGAGGACTCTGTCTTCATCCTAATCACCTATCAAAAATCCCACCTCCTAATATCACACTGCAAGTTAAGACTTCAACATAATGAATTTTTGGAGGACACAAACATTCAGTCTATAGCAAATACCTTTTCCACATCCCAGAACAACAAAGGGAAACAATATTTAGGAAACCTAAGAGTGGCTTATGGGCCCTTTCCCAGAGTACACTAGCTTTGGGACAGATATCTAGACCAGTTACATCTTCATGAGGGAGGTAAAGATGTGACTCCAGGTGGTGCATTTCCTGCTGCCCAGACAGGACAGCAAGTATGCAAATTGTGTGTTTTCAGTGAGACAGAATAGATAATTTGTGGAGTCCTGTGGGAGTATGACCCCACACAAAAGTCTTAGACACAGGGAAGGCCTAGAAAGTAGACTCCATGTGAATGTTTATCAAACAAGAATCAGAAAGGCTAGTCTATCAGTCGACTCTTATGTTTCTGCTTCTTCTTTATTATTACCTTCTTCTATCTTAATTTGCATTATTCATTTTTGTTTGTTTTTGTTTTGGGGTTTTCTTGAGACAGAGTCTCACTTTGTCACCCTCAATACAGTATCATGACACCATACTTCACAGCAACCTCAAACTCTTGGGCTCAAGTGATCCTCTTGTCTCAGCCTCCCAAGTAGCTGGGACTACAGGCACCTGCCACAACGGCCATCTAGTTTTAGAGATGAGGTCTCACTCTTGCTCAGGATGGTCTCAAACCTGTGAGCTCAGGCAATCCGCCCACCTTGGCCTCCCAGAGTGCTGGGATTACAGGCGTGAGCTACCACGCTTGGCCAGTTTTCATTATTCTTGATCTTTTTCTGTATCTCCTATATCAGTTTTTATAGTCCTACATGATTGATGGAATTTCAAAAGGTCAACAATGGATTTAATACTAACTTAGTAAGGAAGTTGTTTGACCTTATCTTTAAAGTGACTTTAAGGTAACAGGTATTATGGGGAATTTAATTAATTAGTGAGATTTTAACATTTCAGAATGTCTTATTTATAGCTAGTCTGCTTTTTAACTTTTCAAAAATCTTTCAGCCTTCCAGAATTTAAAAACAAAGAGGTTTTCTAACACATAATGAAAAATACGAAGATCTGACAACTAAGTTTGTGAACAAGTCCTAGAAAAAGTGCTATATACCTCATTGCTGAATATCCCTCATTGATGAATACTTCACCTTCAAAGTATTCTCCTTGGGAAGCTATGCATTGATTCCAGTGTCTAGCCCATCCTTTAAAGCAACTTTGGAACTCTTTTTCTGAAAGGGCAATCAGATTATCATACAAAGGTCTGACAATTATGTTGGCACTATATAAACAACTCGGTAAGGTTTCATACCTTGGTATATCAGTGTCTCACAATTGTTTTTATGCCAACGTATGGCACTGTCTTTCTGAGTGGCATTCATTATTGTTGTTGTGTGTGTGCTGTATGATAAGGTCTCTGATGATCATTCCAGGAAAAGAGTTTCAAAATTGCTTAGAATGGTGGACTAGGCACTGGAGTTGGTGCATAGCTTCACAAGGGGAATACCTTGAAGGTGACCATAGTGATATTCAGCAATAAGGCATGTGGCACTCTTTCTAGGATTAGTTTGCAAACTTAATTGTCAAACCTCATACATTTCTATGGTATCTTGTAAGTTTTTTATTTTATGATGCTTTATTATGAGCTTTCTTTGGAGAAAACAAATGTGGGTTCAAATTATGCAAGAGTCCCTTGGTTACTTATTTTCTAAAAGACTGAAAAAACTAATGGCACAAGGGAGAAAACAATACCCTAAAACTCTTAAGGTAGCCCCAAAGAGCTCTTACAGATTAGGCCTTTGGTGAATTCTTCAACATGCCCCTTCTCTTTTCTCAGCAAAACCAAGAATCCAGCAACAACAACTACCCCAACAAAGCCTGGAAATAAGTGAAAGCTCTATATATTCACCAAAATAGTCAGAATCTTATTTTCCTTCTCAACTTACAATTAGTGAACACACAACGAAGTAGATGTTCCATGTTCCAGCTACTTTTAGTTCATCTGCATTTTGGGAAGCAATCAAGAGTCGTATGTATTTAGACATCTGCGATTTCCACCAACTCGGCTTGCTTCAGGAATGGGGGGAATTCAATCTCACTTTATGACCAAACCAGATACATGGTTGTTGACATTGTTCTGTTGACTTTTGATCTGCATTCATCTGAAAAGTTAAGAGATAATTGTTCTTAATAATTAGTGCCATTCTTATGCGTTTTTGCTTGGCAGCCAAGAAAAATTCACTAAGTAAATTCACTATTTTCATAGTCATTATTTTATCAGTTCTAAAGAGCAAGCATGATTTGCAATACGGATAAAAAGAAGGAATACTTGTTGGGGGTTGGGAGTACCCCAAACCAAATTCATCTGGTTCAATTACTTGACTGAGCTAGAAAGTTCAACTTAGGCACCAGAGTAATCAAAAGCAAAAGTGAGGCTCAGTGCCCATAGCAGAGTGGTGAGGGCACCAGCCAAATACTGAGGGTGGTGAGTTCAAACCCAGCCTGGGACAGCTAAACAACAATGGCAACTGCAGCAAAAAATAGCTGGGCATTGTGGCATGCACCTGTAGTCCCAGCTACTTGGGAAGCTGAGGCAAGAGCATTGCCTAAGCCCAAGAGTTTGAGGTTGCTGTGAGCTGTGCCACCATGGCACCCTACCAAGGGCAACAAAGTGAACCAAACAAAAAAACAAGAAAAGCAAAAGTGAGTGGGAACTTAAAACTGCAGCTCAGGCAGTGTGGATAGAAAGCAAAAGTAACTTACACAAGTTCCAGGGTAACAAAGAGAGATTTTACTTACGAAGAACAAAGACATAATTTTAGAACACTTCCAAAGAGAGCCAAAAGTTGGTCTCTCTCATGGAGGAGAAAAGTTTAGAGAGGAGGTGATGCAAAGGCCCTAGCAAGAGTACAAATACTCTCTTCATTTGAAACAGGCTGCAAGTCTTTCATTGGCATCTCTGCACCTCCGGGCAGTATTGCCCTTTTCTATTGGTCATTAGTTACCTAGGTTACTTCATAACCACATTCCTATGGGCCCTCTAGACTTCCTGGTTCAGCAGACCAGGTGTTCCTCCCACCCCACCCCCTTTGTAGTGTTCCTTCTCAGTACTTACATGACTTTTCCTTAAATTCTTATAGCCATGTGGATCTGGAATTCCTTTTCTAATTTTGGATTTCTCTTCTCAGGAACTACACTGACTTGACATACCTTACAGCACAAAGTGATAAATTTCATGCTCTCTGGGCTAGGATATTCTAGTAGAATTATTTTCTAAATTTAATCCTAGTCTTGACATATTTTATTTTTTATATTTATCCCTCATAAGGATCCTGTGCTTTGCATACATTCTAATCCCTTAGATGAAAGAAGGATCAACAGCAACGTTCTTCACATCACCTACCCATGGGACAAGGAAGGGGCGGGAAGAGACTAGGAACTTGTTAATATAGAATCAGAAAATCTCAGCTCTGGCTGGAATCATCATCCACATTCATTTGTAGATGAAGAAATTAGTTTCAGAATGAGAAGTGAAGGGGTGAAGGTGAAGTCTGTCTGTTAGCTTTCTCTCTGGTAACTGACAAATGATGGGGCCTGAAGGGAACCTGATTTTGCCTAGAAAGATCTTCAGGAAGTTGTCAGAGTCTTATTTATACATCACTTGACATTGAAACTTACCTTTTGGTAACAAATCTCTGAACTATGTTTTATTTTAATATTTTTACATTGCAGAACTCCCCCAAATGTTTTATTGCTAAACTATTTAGCCTTGGGGCCAATGCCAGATGCTTCCCATTCTCCCAAAACTGGAGAAAGTGAAAGATAAGACGACAGACACTTGATCCCCTACTGTTTATCTTTTTTTTTTTTTTGCCAGGGCTGGGTTTGAACCCGCCACCTCTGGCATATGGGGGTGGTATTTGCCGCCCATCCCCTACTATTTATTATTGTTCTTATCACCTTCAGGATCTTAAACACATTGAACGGTCACAGAACTCTGATCCCAAGAAAACTTGAGGCAATTCCTTCCAGAGAAAACAAATATGGTTCTGATTGTTTAGCTAAAAGCTAAAAATGATGCTTACTCTTGGGTTGTTCCAGAGGAAACAGTCATCATTCTGGTCTGATCTTTTCCACAGGTGGCTCCAGTGATTAAAGCCAGAATGATGGAGTATGGAACCACCATGGTCAGCTACCAACCCTTGGGAGACAAGGTCAATTTCTTCCGCATGGTCATCTCAAACCCCGCAGCAACTCACCAAGACATTGACTTCCTGATTGAAGAAATAGAACGCCTTGGACAAGATTTATAATAACCTAGCTCGCCAACCTGTTTCATTTCTCTAGGTAGACAATTAAGTTGTCACAAACTGTGTGAATGTATTTGTAGTTTGTTCCAAAGTAAATCTATTTCTATATTGTGATGTGCCAGTAGAGTTCAAAAATATCAGAAGAACATTGCTCCTTTTAAAAATCCTTTAAGTTTAGAATACCTCTCTAATAATAATTAGTGAGAAAAGGCTGTGTTCTAATCAATAAGGAAAAGCTTAAAATTATTATAAATACTTCCCTTAGTTTTAATATAGTGTGCAAATCAAATTTTATTTTCACTTCAGAGTAGTAGGACTGAATAGTGCCAAATTTGCCCCTGAATCATAAAAGGTTCTTTGGGGTGCAGTGAAAAGGATAAAATAAATATAAAATGTATGTTGACAATAAAAACTCTTGCCTTTTTCATAGTATTAGAAAAAAAATTTCTAATTTACCTATAGCAACATTTCAAATGTATTTAAATACGTATAATTTTACAAAAGGAAAATATATATATTAAAAAAGAAATCCTATTTTGTAACATATAGATTTTTATTTTATATGGGTTATACAAACTGCAGGGGGAGATATAAAAAATGATGCCAGATTTTTTTTCCTCTTTCCTTTAATGGAGGCACCATCAAACACAGCAAAGTTATTCTGAAATGCAGGCCCACAAAAATTCTTAAAAGGTATGTTTCCTTCTTTCTAAGCACGTTCTAGCTTAACTCATTTCCAAAGTCAGTATTTCAAAAGAAACACAAGTTCTTTAAAATGATTGATTAGATTGGCAATGAGATTCTCTTCCCATTTAATATTTTTGTTTTGTTTATTGCAGTTTTGGGCCGGGGCTGGGTTTGAACCTACCACCTCCAGCAGATGAGGCTGGTACCCTACTCCTTTGAGCCACAGGCGCCGCCCCTATTTAAGTTTTCCACCCAGTGGACCCTAAGCAGACTCACTTTGGCAAGCCAAGCTCCACCTTAGATTAAATTAGGTGTCATCTCCATTGGGCTTCCCAATTCGGCCTGTTTTGAACAGAATGTTGATGCTGGTTCTTGAGGCATCTTCCCAAACAGTATTCTTTTACTAGGTCATCTGGATTAATTAGAGAAAAATAAAAGTAATCAGCATGAGCAAAGAGGAAAGCAGCACGTTCCCAGAATATGGTGAGCCTGGAAAATTAAACTCAGCCTTGGCAGAAGGGAGCTCTGTGTGTGACAGCAATGACATCATGCTGGATGCCATATTGGTCTTGTCCAGGAAAGAGAAATTTACCTCCTGAGTTATTGCTTATTTCTATTCCCGCCCCGTTCCCCACAGAAGTCTCTCCTGCTAGATTCACTTATCACTAGGATCGCAAATAATTTCTATTCCATGGGTGGTGATTTTCCTTTCATGAAATGAGCTCCTCACCCTACATTTTGAGATATCAACCTAAGACCTTCTCTCCTCTGTCTCTGGTGATCAGCATATGCAGAGGTAATTAGATCCTCAGAATCCAGAATTTTAATAATATTTTAAAACATCCTTCTTTCCCTGTAAACCTGGTGGAGAGACATGAGCTAACAAAAATTTTTCAGGGATATTTGGGGGGCACAGTTTGTCAGAGCCCAAGTGCTATAGGGGAACCATACACTTTTATATGCAGGCTGCAAATAATAATTTAGAAATATTTGCTCTTTCTGTATGGACCAGGCAGTTCAATAGTCAGAAAGTAGATTTTCCAGATGTGAAAAGAGAGGTTGTTATTCTACAGCAAGTACAAAATGCCCTTTGTATAACTACAGGAGCCAACCATCTAAAATCTTC
Source organism: Arctocebus calabarensis (assembly GCA_963573935.1). Lineage (NCBI taxonomy): Eukaryota > Metazoa > Chordata > Mammalia > Primates > Lorisidae > Arctocebus > Arctocebus calabarensis. The sequence goes on along the minus strand of CAUYON010116028.1, from coordinate 5,306 downwards.
ACAAGCTTGCCCCCGTACACACACATATCTCTCCCAGGTTATATACAAAAACACTGCTGCTTGATATGAACATGGCTTTGGGTCCTTTCTGTCTAGAAAAGAGATGGATTCACTGTGACAATTACCAATAAATTCTTCATCTGAGCGGCAGAGTTTCACAAAGGAATAGCCTCCCCTTCTAGGCTTTGTCTAATGGCCAAGCATCCCTTTCCTTTCTAGAAAAACTGGCTGCTGAGAATAAGCACATAGCTGCCCATAAGTCTTGAGTCTCAGGACCAAAGGTGCCACCTTGGAGGCAGAGTCATTAACTGATCCGACCTGCCATCTTGCTTCGAGAAGTTGGTGGAGTGACCCCTCGACCCCAGGATGCAGATCCTACATCACCAAGTGCTGTAGGATTAATGAGTTCACAGAATTTAAAAGGACAATGTGTGCCTGTGTATGAAATTCCAGCAAAACAATTTTAACCAATACGTTAAATTTGTTTTCAACCACTGCCCCCCACCACTTCTAAGTCCTTTCTCAAATTTGATGAGAGCCTTGCTCAGACCTACACAGGGAAGTCCCTCCTAACCTCTGCCCAGGGAAGGGAAACAGAAAAGCCTAGTGATTCCCACTAGTTTAATCAACACTCTTTAAAGTAGGATTGAAATCTTCTCAGGAAAGAGGCAGGATGAAAGGAAGGAAGATTATTTTGAATATTAGCCCAAATTCCCAGAGCCAAAGGTCTTTATGGAGACCATCCTTTATAAATTTTAGAGAAGTTTGGTTTTAGCTTTAATCAGAATGGACATGGCCATTTTCATTTATACAGCAATATTGTGTTTATTATTTAAGATACTTGAAAAATAAAAGTGTGATATGTCTTTATCTGAGACCTGACTGTGGGACGGACTTCATGTACTGTCACGGGATGTGAGGAAAGGAAAGGAAATCAATTGTGTGTGACTGTGTTGCCTTTATTATATTGATAGAGTCTTGTCTCCTCAAATTGGGGTCGTGCACTTTAGATCTGAACTGTACAGTGTTGCGAATCAACATGTGTTTCTGTGAAAGCTTGTACAATATATTATTGGTATGTCTTTTTCTGTGTGGTAGCCGTATTGAACTTGGATATTATGAAAACGACAGGTGCATCTGTTCCTGTCCTCTCTCTCTCTTTTCGAAACTCGACGCCCTCCACATCAGCTCTGATAGAGAATATGCCCCCAGCTAAGCCCCGTACTGAGAAACCTCCTTTGAGAATTGTGTGATTTCACAAAATGCAAGGCGAACACTACTTTGTCTCTCAGGGTAGAGGAAACCAATTAGGGAGTGTCCCCATCACAGGTGTTGACTCTGCTGGGCGTTGCAGTAGATGCTACTCCTCCAATTATGGACAAAGAAAGCACAGGTGTAAATATAGTAGCAAGACAGCGATTGAGGAACCTCACGCCGGGTATCATCTTGCACGTGCCCTTCTGTTTTCAAATGCTAAATGCAGACACCCACCGTGTATGTATTAGTTATGTGCGCCAAAATACTGTTCCCAATTGGTGTTTCTGAATGGCATTGACATTCCATTACTAAAGACAGAAAAAATAAAAAATAAAAAAATAAGCTCTACAAACATGTGGCAACCTGTTCTTCTTACCAAATATAAACTGTATATGATCAAAGTGTTTTATCTGTGTTGTCTCTCGAAACCCAAATAAATGTGTAAGTGTGGACTTGTCTCGGGCCCTTATTTCTGACTTTGTCACACGGTGACATGTGGTGAATCTTGTTTCATCCATTCCCTCCCCAATAATAAAAGTGTGATATGTCTTTATCTCACTTTTATTGTGATATGTCTGTAAAGTGTGATATGTTTTTATATGAATCTTTAAAAGATAAGGACTCTTGAGCATCCTCAACACCATTATCACAGCTAAGACTGTTATAATATCAAATCTCCAGGGGGCATTCTCATTTCCCCAATTCTCTGTTCTGTAGTCCATGGCCTGTGACCCAGGTAACCCAGTGTGGCTGTGTGTTTCAGGACTGGTGGGTACACTGCTACATATATACACACAGCTGTGCACATGCTGTTGGGTATTTTCCATTGTGTTGAGTTTATGTCTAGACTCCTGTGGGTCTATGTGTTCAAGGGCTTGTCTCCCAGGCCCTCAGGAGCAGGGGTTAAAATAGATGATGTGAGGTTAAAAGCTGGGAAACTGTAGGAATGTAATGGGTGGAATAGATGTCTGATAGAGAAGATGTGAGAAGGTTAAAAGCTAGGAAACTGTAGGAATGTAATGGGTGGAATAGATGTCTGATGTGCCTGGTCTCCTCCAGGATGTCCCAGAGGCTCGAGATGCCTTTGGGAGTAAAAAAAAATGGGATTTCAAATAGGTGCTGGGGATGGAGGGACAGAAAAGGGAAGAGGATGGGGTTTTGAGCTAATTGTATTATAGTTTATGGGGGAACCAAAGACAACAGCCAAATAAAGAGAGGACACTGCACATTCCTGCCTTTCTTCACATTATCCCTCCACCTAGCAAGAGTTTCCCATTCCTTCTCCATTGGGGAGACAATCTCTCATGAGCATCCAAACCTCTGGCTCTGGAGCTGATCACCTGGGACCCAGTCACAGCCCCACCACTGACCAGTGGTGAGACCAGGAGCTCAGCTGACCCACCTGACTCTGTCTCCCAGTTTTCCAACAGCAACCTTGTTCACAAGGTTCTCTTGGTGGGGGTTGGGAGGGTGGGAGGTGAAATTCATTAATGGTACAGAGAATTAAGTTACACTCATTGCATTTGTTAGGTAAAGTCCTTCTTTGTGTCACACACCATGACCCCCCACTCTTCTCCCTCTTTCCCCCTCTCCACTCCCTTATTCCCTCACCCCCCCCACCATGTCCTAGATCATCAGTTGTCCTCATATCAGAATTGAGCACATTGGATTCTCCCCTCTCCATTTTTATGATGCTTTACTAAGAAGAATGTCTTTCAACTCCATCCAGGTTAATACAAAAGGCATAAAGTCTTCATCTCTTTTAGTGGCTGAATAGTATTCCATGGTGCACATATACCACAGCTTGTTAATCCATTCCTGGGTTGGTGGGCATTTTGGTTGTTTCCACAGTTTGGTGATTATAAATTGAGCTGCAATAAACAGTCTAGTGCAAATGTCCTTATGATAAAAAGATTTTTCTTCTGAGTAGATGCCCAATAATAGGATTGCAGGATCAAATGGGAGGTCTAATTTGAGTTACTTAAAGATTCTCCATACTTCCTTCCAAAAAGGTTGTATTAGTTTGCAGTCCCACCAGCAGTGTAAAAAGTGTTCCCTTCTCTTCACATCCATGCCAGCATCTGCAGCTTTGAGATTTTGTTGTGTGGGCCATCTCACTGGGGTTAAATGATAGATATCTTAGAGTGATTTCTCTGTTAATTGGGGACGATGAGCATTTTTTCATATGTTTGTTAGCCATTCATCTATTTTCTCTGGAGAAGGTTCTATTCATTGCTCTTCACCACTGATATAAGGCATGATTGGCTTTTTTATGTTGATTAATTTGAGTTCTCTGTAGATCCTAATTATCACACTTTTGGTCAATTCCTAATATGCAAACATCTTTTCCCAGTCTGATGGTTGTCTACTTGTGTTCACAAGGCTTTTGAGTGGACTAAATAAAATGTGTGCACAGCACGTAGCATAGTGCCCGGAACCAAGACGTGCTCAACAAATCTTGTTAATTCCATATGAATTCTGTGAGTCACCTCCTTAAACTCTCACCCTCCCTGGACTTCCCCAACTGCTCACCCTTGGCCAACTCTGCTCACTGGGCACCTATCCAGCAAGTTTAGACCCACCACATTGCCATCAGCACTGTCTGTGGAGTACCCAGTGTAGATTATAACAGCTCTCAGCTTCCCAGGCTAACAGAACTGTTGCCCATTCCACTTAGGTGAACACACTTTGCTCTAAATGTAAGCCCCACTCAATATTGAGTTTAACTCACTTCTCATGACCTCAAACAATTGTCCAAGTTTCTGTATGTGTTTTCCATTAACAGGGCCAGGCAGAGCTGTCTTGTTCTTTTAACGTGTTTGCCTGTCAGAACACACATACACGAATATGTCTACACGTATGTCACACGCCTATATACTTACATGCACTTACATGTAACTATATGGGGAAAGGTGCATATGAACTCTAGACAAATAAGTTGAAATAAAATTCTATTTCAATAACTGACACTAAATGGGAGCAAACACTCACCAAATGATCAATAACTTGATTTCGAGTTTCAAGAGAATGGGGGGACTGATTTCCCCCAAATTACATAGTGGTACTGTGAAAGCACTCTGCTTGTGGGTGGCTGACAAGCCCCACTCTCTCTGCTCATGGAGGTAGACAGGCTGTGAAGAGAAGCAAGGCCAAGGTGGAGTAGCTGGGAGGTCAGCAGCTCCGGGGAATGGCCAAGGGCCCCTGCCTGTCCAGCCAGCCCACTCGTCACCCTTCTCTCTTCACCTTTCTCCCATTCTCTGTCCCTGAGCTGTTATGACAAAAGTGATCTCCAGGAAAAGAAAAATTGCTTTTAAAAAGTAAAATAACTACTAATGAATGATTTTTGCCAAGGGGAGGGCAGACGGCTCAGTGCAGAAGATGGAATAAAACTTTTGCAATGAGGGGTAGAGAAACAGGGCAAAAAGATCAGGTAAATGGCAATATTCACCTCAAATCTGGCCTTCCCCTCAGCCAAGGGACTCAGCAGGCCTTTCCCCAGCCCTGGGCTCTGAGCCCCCTCCCAGGAGCCCCATCTGAGGCTCTACTCCCCTTCGCCATCTCTCTCAGCAGAAGAAAATACGACTGTTTAGAAGACTTAACTGTGTTTTACCTTCTCCACAAAGCCTTGCTCACTTACCCTTAAGTAAACACATTGTGTTTTTTTGGGTTTTGGGGTTTTTTTATTGAATCATAGCTGTGTACATTAGTTCAATCATGGGGTACAGTGTGCGGGCTTCATATACAATCTGAGATAATTTCATCCACCTGTTCAACATAACATTCATGAGATTTTCTCATTTACTGTGTGAAAACATTTTTGTTCTGTATTTAGTAGTTTTCTCCTGATCCTTCAAAGATGCACCTCAAGTGTGATCTCACCCTTTGTCCTCTCTCCCCCCACCTCTGCCTCCCCTTCCCTCCCTCTCCCCTTTCCCTGTCTTCTTGTGCAATAATTGGGTTGTAGCCTTCACATGAAAGATATAAATTTGCTTCATATTAGGGCTGTATACATTGGATACTTTTTCTTCCATTCTTGAGATACTTTGCTA
>CAUYON010116027.1:0-49649 GCA_963573935.1 Arctocebus calabarensis | reverse complement strand
GGAATTCAGAAGAAAAGAGGGGTTGCAATCTTATTTTCAGATACATGTGGATTTAAAGCAACTAAAGTCAAAAAAGACAATGATAGTCACTTCATATTGTTCAAGGAAAAAATACAACAAGAAGACATTTCAATTCTAAATATTTATGCACCAAATTTAAATGCTCCCAGATTCTTGAAACAGATCTTGTTTAGTCTGAGCAATATGATATCGTATAATACCATGATAACAGGGAACTTTAACACTCCTCTTACAGAGATGGATAGATCCTCTAAACAGAAATTAAACTAAGATATTAGAGATTTAAATGAGACCCTAGAACAACTGTGCTTGATAGGTGTATATAGAAAACCTCATTTGTTGAATAAATGAGTGGTATGCTTTCAAGAACATTCAGCTGGTGACTTAATCAGTGAATAGGTGTACAGGCTTTGTAATATGTCAACTTGACTAGGCTAATCTAAATGACAAGGTTTTCTTTTTCTGAAACTTTTCTTTTGGGGTTATCTCTGAGAGAGGGTTATGCATAAGACATGGAAGGAGAAAATGAAGCAGCAGTCACACTGTTTTTTAATGCTAAAAAGTTTGAGACAAGGTCCACTGATGTGTCTATGGCCCACAGGCATGGTTGCTCGTCTCCTTGGTGTGGGGCAGGAGCCAACTGCAACTGCTTCTTCACCTGGCCCAGATCCTTCTTGAGTTTCTCTGGCTTGTATGTCACTGTGTCTTTAGCTGCTAGTGGGACCTGGGGAATACTTACGTCTTCCTGTTTGGAAGCATTGAAACTGACCCTGGTTCCAGTCTGTCCTGGTGGAGTCCAGCTTGTGTATGTGTGTTGTTCCTTTTTCCTGTTTCATCTCACTCTACAACCATCTTGCCTTCTGTCAGCCTGCTCTGTGGACCTCAAGCTTCAGCATCAGACACCTGATAGCAGCCTAACCAAGCTCAACTCCCCCATTTTCACAAGGTCAAATCCTTAGAACAAATCTTTTACACACAGACACACACAAAATGCACCTCCTACTAGTTCTGCTTCTCTGATTGAATCCTGATTATATAGGTGGTCTATGAGAACTTGTAGGTAAATTTCCTCAGACTGCTTCTGTGTGTGTGTACATGTGCATGACTGAGACAAAGGCACTATAATTTAAGGTAATACTAGCTATGGGAACAAATATTTAAAAGATAAATCTCAAAAATTTAACACAATGAAATTCTGTTTTGCCTCTACAAAAATCTAATGCATGCATTCCTTTCTGTTGGAGAAAAAACACGTTGTTTTGAATTATGTATTTATTTATTTTGGTTCAAGGCAGAGTCTCACTCTGTTGCTCAGACTAGAGTGCTAGGGCATCAGCCTAGCTTACAGCAACCTCAGACTCCCTAGTTCAAGTGATCCTCTTGCCTCAGCCTCCTGAGTAGCTGGAATTACAAGCATGTGGCATCATTACCTGGGTAATACTTTATATTTTTAGTAGATATGGGTTCTTGCTTTTGCTCAGGCTGATCTTTAACTCCTGAACTAAAGTGATCATCCTGCCTTGGCCTCCCAGAGTGCTAGGTTTTCCGGCATAAGCCATCATGCCCAGCCAGTTTTACAATTATTTAGTAACCCACACTGAGGAATTCTTCTGTCTTCAAAAGGTAGCTATAGGGATTTTTCTAGGCAATAACAGTTAGCCAGCAGTTGAGATAAAATATGGGGTAGAATATACCTTCCTACTTCCTGGCCACTTCAGGTTAGAAGTGACACTCTCTGCTCTGCATGTATTCCGTTGGTGAGAGCTGGTTCCTTGATATCACTTAGAAGCAAGTGGTGGCTCTGGGAAATGGAACCATTGTGGGGAAAGCTTTCCCTGATATAGCTGCATCATGGAAAAGGAGCACAAATGTTTGGGTGAACAGCTAGTTAGCACTTCTATACAGAATGTTTTGTAAAAAATGTTGGTGAAACATTTAAAAATACTCAATTATCTTTGTTGGCTCTTGAACTTCAGCCTGATTCTGGCTTGCTTGGAGAAAAAAATGAGAGTTGGTCTATAGGGAGGTAGAGAAGAGGACCTGGTCAACTTTAGGATGGTGTGTTCCATTGTATCATAAGAGGAATGAAAGGCAGCCCAGCCTGCAGCCACGTTAGGAGGAGATCTGGACCTTGGAGATCAAGTCAAGATGGAAATACTCTCCTGAAAATTCTGTGCTAACTGCCAATGCCATTACATCTAAGCTCCTCCTGAATGTGTCTTAAAGGTAGTTGTCCAAATCCTGGATACTGCAGCACCACCATTTCATCCTTTTGTTGCTTGGAGTTAGCGAGTTTCACGGAAAGACATCACTCGGCTCCAGCTATCAGCTTTGTACCAAGTTTTGTACATCGTTTGGAATAGGTTGGCGGCTGAGTTTATAGGCCTTTCCTTTTCCCCCCTAGATTTAGGGTGCTTTGTGCAAAAGCTGAAGTTCACTTCTACCTAAATCCCATTCTGTTTTCTTTTAATATCCTTTATATTAAGCAGTTTAGCTTTATATATAAATAAGTGATCATAAAATTACAGTTTAGAAAGAAATCAACATCTAATTAGAACTCACATATGTTTATGTTTTTTCTCCATTTTATCATTAAGTATGCAAAATTGTTTTTCATTTCATTTTTTTCCTAATTTGATTTTCTATTTTGGTATTTTACCCTTATGTCTGTTTCATGAGCTAAAATTTTGTGACTTAATACAAATGAAGAGACCTTCAAAGAGGCAAGATTTACTAAGGACTGTATCTAATTGAACAAATTGCAAAACTGCTAAAAATATTTTTCTGCCAGAAGCAATGATCTGATAAATTCTTGACTTACTTTACTGACACTTCTTTTGCCCTCTCCTAAGAAAAAAAGGAACAATAAGAGCCACTTGCACTTAATTCTAATCATCTAAGGATGTCTGGTGCCCTCAAGATAAGGCAAGACTCAGAAGAAGGTACCCTTGAATCTTAGGGTTTTAACCTCCAAAGGAAGGAATGTTGAGTCTAGAACATGTGAACTAAAGCTAAGACAAGCATATTTCTATAAACTCAGGAAAGAGTAATCCAATTTGGAGAGGAAAATAGCCCAAGACAATTAAAAATCTTTCAAAAAGAATATTTTGCAACCTACTCACAAATTATCCATTTGGATCCAATATGGATCCAATTATCCATTTGGATCTCTTATCCAAAAGAAAAGAGGCATCTAAGAATTCACAGTAACTAAAAAAAATTCATTTCCCAAGGACATTTAAATAAAGGAAAAGAGAGATGTAACTACATGGTTGTACAAGAATGGCATACAGTGTATTAATGGTACTAGGAAAAGCTAAAAATCCAGAATTAATAAAACTTTCCACAAATTTAGTAGATCTGTGATGTAAAAGGCATTATTTTCTAAGTATGAGGAGATTTAAGACTGAGTTAGTCATGCTCTTCATTTTCAATACATTTCAATCTGTTGTTAAAAGAATAAAAATATAATTTTAAACATTTTTAAGAGCAATAAGAATTAAAAATGGAAGTCTCGTAGTTTTATCAAGAAACATAAGTATAAAACACTAACAATAATAACTTTTTGATTATTATTTTAGTTCATCTTTCTTTACTATAAATAATTTTCAAGTTAACAAGATCTAATTCAGTGTAAAATCCTTTACTTAAAGATATCTATTAAACTGTACTAGTAAAACACTGTTTTATAGCTATTCATATAAAAATATCTAGGAATTTGACATGACTGTAAAGTTAGTGTAAGAAGAAAGAGTGAGAGGCTTTCAAGCTAACTAATAACAATTTAGATTTTAGAAGGATAGCATTCCAATCGTTGGAAATGAAGCTCACATTGTTATTTCATCTAGTCATATCTAAAATCTCAGATTTATAAAAGAATATATTGGGTTGCCTGTTTTAAGTGGTGTAACTTGTTACAGAAAAATCCTTTCACAAAGAATGATTAACAAATAGATACTAAACAAATATACACACACACGCACACACCATACACACAAACTCCTATTTGAAGACTCTGAAGTGATCTTTAGGCAGTCATGATGAGAGGCACCAAGATTCTAGAAATAAGAAAAACAAACTGATAAAGGCTTAGAGGTCTGTGAAATTTTCTCCCTTGAGCCATTTTAGCAAAAGTCTAAAAGATCAGAATCTGTAGAAGATAAGAGGCTGGGGTTTGAGCTAAGCTTTCAACAGTCTTACCTGCTAAGGCAAGGCTGCTAAGGCTATCAAGACTTAAAAAATGACAATTTTAGAAAAAAGGAAAAACATCTTGAGGGGAACCCAGTAGTCTGAACTTTTTTCACCTTGAGGAATTTTCCAATTCATAAACAGTGCAAACCCCAAAGGCAACAGGGCAGAGCAGAAATGTTTAGCTAAGAAGTTTGACTACTGAGTTGAGTTTCCAGTATCTCCCAAAGGTAACTAAACTAAGTTGGAATCAAAGCCTGTCAGGGAAGGGCATTCATCTTTTCGGTTAGAATTCCTATATATCTATACTCTAGGAATAAAATTAAAGAAGAAATTAACCACTATACATACAAAAATAAAACTGATCTTCAATCTAGCTATATCCCAATCTGGATTAAAATGGCTGATGAATGTCTTCCGAATGTCTGCAAGAAAGAAAAAGAAAAATTTTATTTGGAAAAAAAGGCAGCATTAGCTGCAACCTTAAATTATCTGCACACATTTTCACCCAGAATTATTGGTGTGCCATGCAGACTAGGAAACAGAAACAAATGGATTAAAACAAAATAAAGGAAAAAGACAATAAAAATCAAACCACAGGCCATTAAGATATTGGTGTAAATAGAAACAGGCTTGAACATAGCTTTGATTAATCATGGGAGGGAGATGAGAAGACAGTTAACTTTACAAGAGAATAGGGAATCTATAAGGACATTGAATAGACAATGAATAAGCAAAAATTGGAATATTTAAAATTAAGTAAACAGTAGGTGGTTGAACTGCAGATTAGATACACAGAAGAGAAGATTGTTATAACAGGAAACAAGTCAATAAAACATATTAAGACAGTAAAAAGAGAACAAAAAGCAGAAATACATAACGACATGCAAAAACCATATAGGGCACAAAGATGGGGTAATTGATTCCAGAACAGGAGTTGTTAAAGTATGGCCTGTGACTTGGCTGCTTGTTTTTGTAAATAAAGTTTATGTCATTATTTAGGACTCTGTGGGTTACAATAGCAGAATTAATTAATTCTACCAAATGAACTACAAGTATAAAATATTAACTATCTGGCTGTTTAAAGAAAAGTTTGTCAAATCCTCCCTTGAGGACCCAACTGACTGCCTCCAGTCAATGTGATTTTGGACACCCATACTTTTACATAGTGACTTTTTAGTTATAACCACAAAAGTAGTGGTTATAACTAGATGAATAGAAAAAAAAAAGAACAGGATGCTAGACTTAAATTAAAATATATCATTAATTACATTAAATTGTTAGACTGAACAAATATTTAAAATGCGAAGTATATGCTGTTTACAAGAGACATATTAAATATAAAAAACACAGAAAGAGAAAATGTCACAGAATAGAAAAGCTATACACTCAACAAACCTAAGCAAAACCACACAGACATGGACATACACATACGTGTACACATACACATACACACACACACCCAAGATAAATTTTGTACTGTTCTTATTAATCATAGTAGATTTTAAGGCAAAAAACCTTACTAGTGATAAGAGATGGTTTATTATAATAAAATGGTGAATTTCCCAGGAATATGTATCAATTCTAAATTGGATGAAGGTAATATTAACCATTTGGACTCAAAATATGTAAAGCAAAACTGGATGGGACTAGGAAGAAAAATACATAAAGTTACAATCATAATAAGTCATTTTAATGCACTTCTCTCATTAACTAATGGAGCAAGCAACAAAATTAGTAACTATTTGAAATACAGTAAACCTTCAGAGTTGACCACCTCCCTACCTTGACCACCTCTTAAGTTGATCTAATTTGCACAGACCAGACATGTACCACATGTACTCAATGTACAGTGGGCCTACTTTCTTATGTTGACCACCTCCATGTATTGACCACTTTGTTACAGTCCCTTAGGTGGTCAATTTATAGAGGCTGAACTTGAAAAATGCAATGAAGAAACTTGACAATGGGCATATATAGACACTGCATACAGAAACTTCAAAAAACACATTCTTTGCAATTGTTTATAGAACATTTACCAAAATTGACTTTTCATGCAGTTGGTCTCAACATATTTAAATTGAAATTATTCAGCACATATTCTCTCAATATTGGAATTAGGGAAAACAGATGCACAGAAAAGGGAAGAAATTCCCAAGTGCTTAAATTCATGTTCATTGAGGGTTCCTGGGGCCATTTCTAGGTTCAGTGATTTGCTATGAGGACTCAGAAAATTGCCACACTTATACTTCTAATGTACAAATGAAAGGACAGAGAGCAAAATCAGCAAAGAGAAGGGCTATTGGGGTCAAATCCAGGAGAAAAAGCTGCAAGCTCCCAGAATCTCTCACCAGCGGGGATCACACAGTGTATTAGTCGGGGCTCTCGAGAGAAACAGAACTAATAGAACATATATGGACATATGTAAGAAGAAATTTATTATGGGAAATGGCTCCCATGATCATGGAGGCCTAAAAGTCCCACATTATGCCATCTTCTAGTTGGAGAACCAGGAAAGCTGATAGTGTAATTCAGTTTGCTTCCAAAGGCTTGGGAACCAAGGGAGCCTCTGATGGTGTCTCTCCCACTCCAAGGCCAAAGACTGGAAAACTGGAGGCTAGGGGGACCCTGAGGGGAACACTGGTGCAAGTCCAGAAGCCTGAAGGCCTAAAGAACCAGGAGCTCTGATGCCCAGGGGCAGGAGAAGATGGATGCCTAGCTAAAGGACAGACAGAATTCCCTTTTTCTCCACACTTTTGCTCTAGTTGGGGCCTCAACAGATTGAATGATGCCTGCTCACTTTGGTGAGATCAGATCGTTACTCAGTGTACTGATTCAGTGCTAACCTTTTCCAGAAATAGTCTCACAAGCACACATGCAGAAATAATATTTTACCAGCTCTCTGAGTATTCTGTAACCTACTCAAGTTGACAGATAAAATCAATCATCATACACAGGATGGGCTTAGAGCCACCAGGAAGTTGTGACAACACATGCGACATGTTATCAACCAGGAAAACTCACTGCAGACTCAATGCCCAGGGTTTTTAATGGAGGCTGGTCATATAGGCAGGTATGTGCCAAATTCCAGACTCCCAGAAGGAAATCAAGTGTTTAGCATAAATCTCAAGTGTTTGTCTAGTTTAGACAGAGTGAACTTCTCTTATTAGTTTTGGGGATAAAGGAACCTTCCCCAAATCCAAGTTTCCATATCATCAGAAGGCCCACCTTGTAAGCATGCCTTTCAAAGGCTGGCTTGGTTATGTTAACTCTTTTTGGCACAACACAGACCAAAGAAAATATTACATTGAGAATTAGCAGATATTTTTAATTAAGTGATAATGAAAATATGATACTTCAATACCTATGACGAAACTAAAACCAGGCTTGGAAATTTTAATCCCTAGATGCATGGGTTATCAAAAAACTGCTGAAAATAAAATCTCTACATTCCCAGATAAATAGATGAGAAGAATAACAGCAAATTAAATTCAAAATAAGAATAACATCAAATTAAACTCAAAATAATAAACAGAGGAAATAAACAAAGACAAAAATTGCTTATTTGAACAGTTTAATGAAAATGGAAAGCTCCTGGGAAGAATTACAAGGAACAAAAAAAAAATATTACAAACACCAGGGATGGAAAAGACAACACGATAGATATTTTATACATGTATATAAAATTATGATCGAAATATATTATGACCAGCTTTATTCTAATCAAGTGAAAAATTTAAAGGAAATGAAAAAATTCCTTAAAGAAATTATAGCTTGTTAACAAAAATAAAAAAAATAAACATATCAAATCTTAATAGACAGGTAGATGATCAAAATAAATATGTAATTAAAAACCATTCCACAAAGTTTTCAGATAGTGATAGCAACACATTCTACAAACTTTTCAGTAAGAAATGACACCAAATACACATGAACTCTTCTAAAGAACAGAAAAAAGAGAAACAGTTCCCAACTGCATTCTAGTGGATAGCAGAACCGGACACCCGAACTTACTGAGACATTACGAGAAAGGAAAATTACAAACGCAAAACTCCAAAACAAAATATTAGCCAATCAGATTTAAGACTATGTAAAAAGTATAATATATCAGAAAAAGTTGGATTTATTCCCAGAATGCAAGTTTGGCTTAACATTCAAAACTCAGCTGACATAATTTAGCACAGTTATGAAATAAAGGAGGGGATCATATGATCAGTTCACATGAAAAATTATTTGATAGAATGTCAATGCCCTTTCATTATGTGCTGTTACATAAGCAATGTAATCTCAGTTTGGAGGATATCGAGATTGGCTAAATAGAGTGGTGCTATTGTAGAGAGGGGAGATTGTAGAGAAAGTCTTGTGAAACTATCTGCAGCCAATAGTTTAGTAACATGCCTATCCTCCATCATGGAAGCAATTAACTGGTCACATGATGCTTCACTCCTCTTGTCCTCCCACCAGACAAGAAGAGCCCAGTATTTCCCCTGCTTCTTGTGGAAAGAGATTTCCTCTAGAAAGCTATTAACTGTCCTGCGTTGGTGTTGGTTGAGATAGGAAAGAAGCAACAGGTTCATCAACCTACTGGTGCATGTGAGTTTATCTGAGATTAATTTTTACAAGTAGTGAGAAAGGGCCACAACATAGGTATATGTTTGCTATGGACTAAATGTATTCTTCCAAAATTCATACCTTGGAGCTTTAACACCTAATAGGATGGCATGAGGAGGTGAGCCTTTGGGGGGGTAATTAGTTCATAGGGGTGGAGACCTGGTGGATGAAATTAGTGCCTTTATTACAAGAGACATGGAAAGGCAACCTCTCAGTAAGAAGATGATCATCTGCAATCCAGTACATGGGCCCCCATCAGAAACTGCAGGTACTGGCCCTATGATCAGACTTCCTAGTCTCTGGAACTGTGAGAAATAAATTGCTGTGGTTTAAGCCACCTGGTTTGTGGTGTTCTATCATAGCAGCCAGAACTGGCTAAGACAACATTCAATCCAAGTTAGAGAGGATTCAGGAAGATTCAGATTCTGGAGATGGTCACAGCAAACTCACTCAAAGCGCCAGGTTGGTTAGGGTCCTTGAGCAGAAGTAAAAGCATTTTGCTGAGGAGGAAAGAGGAACAGGAGAGACAATAGAGGCAAACCTGAAAAGAAAAAGAAAACTTAGGCTCTACACTCAGAAGAGATCTCAGAGAACATCTTCACCAAATGTTGAGAAATTAAAGACCTTGGCGTTAAACTGGCTTCATGAAGTTAACAGTTGCAGAAAGGAAAATAAGAGCTCTAGGATCTTGATTTCTGGCAGAATGTCTTCATCACCACTTTAAAACAAATTACAACTTTCTATATTCATGTGTTTTATACTAATTTGACAACTGTTCATTTAGCCTGCAGACATAGATAAGAATATAATTCCTACTTTAAAAAGAAAATAACGCACTTGAAATAGTATTTATGTGTTTGTGGTTACTTTTGTTAACAAATGTGAAAAAAACAACAGTTTGAGGAGACAGATAAAAGAAATGGCAACTGAATAAATATTCTGTAACATTTCCCAGCTTCCTTCCTAGACAACTTGCTCCTTGAGGAAAAAAAAATTTTTTTTTTGCAGTTTTTTTTTTTTTTTTCTTGGCAGGGGCTGGGTTTGAACCCATCACCTCTGGCATATGGGGATGGTGCTCTACTCCTTTGAGCCACAGGTGCTGCCCGAGGAAAAATATTTTGACTGATTTACCTTTATTTCTATTTCATTGTATTGCATTGTGAGATTCATATAGTAGGTCACTAGTTCGATATTTATGAAATAAAGAAAAAAATGTTTTCTTTCAAAAAAAAACAAAACTAATAATCCTTTGTATTAGTTAGGGTTACCCAGAGAAACAAAACAAATGTAAGTATATATGTATCTGTACGTGTGTGTGTATCTGTTTGGGGGGAGAGATTTATTTCAAAGAACTGGTTTAGGAGATTGTGGGGACTTAGTAAATCCAAAATCAGCATAGTAGGCAGAATAGGCTAGCCAGCTGGAGCTGTAAGGAAGAGCTTAAGTGCATGGTCAGTCTGCTGGCAGAATTCAGTGTTGCTTGGGAGAGTTCAGTCTTTGTTCTGTTCAGGTCTTCCCCTGATTGGGTGGATCCCACCCACATTGCGGACAGTAATCTGCTTTACTCAAAATCCACCAATTTAAATGCTAATCTCATCTAGCAACACCTTCACAGAAACATCCAGAATAAGGTTTGACCAAATATCTGGGTACTGTGGACTAATGAAATTGACATGAAAAACTTAACCATGACACCACTATTATTATCACTGTCAGACTTCTCTGTTTCTGTGCCCACCCAGTCATAGAACTAAAAATCCAAGCGATACAATAATTCAGCATCATGTAGACATCCCTGTCAGTCTCCTCCTGTAGAGACAGTGGTCACCAAACACCCATGTGCTGCTGTGTTATAAGTCCTCCCACTGGGGTCTTTGTGAGTCATTCTAGCATAGCTGCTGAAGGCACACTGAGACAGGCATAAGAAATAAAGGATTTGTTCTACTCATAGGTCCTAGAGATGGGGCCATGACAACGATGCCACACAGACAGCCATGTAGGAGGAGGTTCCAAGATGCAGGCTCAACCAAAGAGAGAGAGACTGATTTTGACTGGGGACCTCGGACAGGTGACTTTAATTGGGGTCAGGGTAGAGTGTTCAAGCAGGAGGGGTGAGGGGATTTCACTGGTACGTTTGACCGTCACTACTTCACAGTAAGGGGAGGGTAAGAAGGAGAACTTGCCTGATGGCAGGGACTAGCCTTATCACACTGGTGCAACTGGTCTCCCAGCCAGTATACTCAAAGCCTGTTTGTGGGGGTGTTGAGGCATCAGGAAACTACAAAGTTTTAAAAATCTGTAATACATGTCCTCTTCTAAATTTCTGAGCCTCTTTTCTAGTTGATTGGGCCTCGTGACTGAGTTCTAACCAGGGGGAAATGTACAATGCCTATTGCCCCATGACCACTCGGTCATGCCCTAGTGACCTTGGAGGTGATGTGTCCTGGATGGCATAGCCTCATGGTAGCATGGGACATGAGGCCTGCATCATATTTTCACTGACTCAGAAAACAAAGTCCTTATTGTCTTAAGGCTTTGTAAAGTCAGAGTTTGTCTGTGATACTGGCTAGTTTTACTTACTTACACCTGCCTCTACCTCCAACCACTATAATATGATGTTTTCTAAAAATTTAAACTTTTGTGTTGATTGATGGCCTTGAAAATTATATATGTTCAGTAAGTGGCTTGTCCAAACCACATTTTCTTGGAGTTATCTTAGAGAAGAGTACCTGGGCCAGTGCTGTGTGGTCACAGACTACTTACGCATTCATTCTCAACAGCTTTATCTGATGCAATTGGAAATATCTCTTTCTGACTAATATACGTGGTACATTCTCATTCCTGGGCTTTTATTGCTTCTCCAAAAAATGGATGATTAGAATTATTTATTGATTAGTATTGCAAATGACATAGAAATTTCTGTTCATGTTAAATGTTCTTGGACACTTAGGACAGACATCAAATGAATACCTACCATATCACTAGGAGCTGATTAGGCAGTGACAGAGAGTTGAAGAAAATATAAGGCTCCTTTCCTTGATCTCAAGGAATCTACCAGCTTTCCAGTCTGGGGAGACATGCCCATTTGAGAACTGATCTATATTGCACGTGTTTACTTTTCACTAGGGAACAGCCTTTTCACAATTATCAAGCTCCCTTTGATGTGTTTTTGTATTTAATCTTAATGTGTTTACCTCTCTAGTTTGCCATCCAATTATAATTTCAGCAATAAGCCAACTGAATAACTTTAGAATTAAAGAATTCAGGAATAGTGGTGGAAGGGGAACTGGAGAAGGTTGCCTGCCAAGAATGAACGAGATAATTCCATCAGTCTCAGCAACTAAAAGATAACTTTAGTTTTCTTCATGTGGAGAACACCCCTCTCAAAATAACTCTGAAAGACTATTTAGTCTGGGCAGCACCTAAATGGCTCAGTGAGCTCAGTGAGTAGGGCACTGGCCCCATATACTGACATTGGTAGGTTCAAACCCAGTCCCAGCCAAACTGCAACAACAACAAAAAAATAGCTGGACATTGTGGCAGGAGACTGTAGTCCCAGCTCCTCGGAGGCTGAGGCAAGAGAATCACCTAAACCCAAGAGCTAGAGGTTGCCGTGAGCTGTGACACCACAGCACACTCTACCGACGGTGACAAAGTAAAACTCTGTCTCTAAAAAAAAAAAAGAATACTTAGACCAAGAGACCAAAAGTCTCTTAGAGTAAGAACTACAAGAGCCATGAGGAATTTTATTTCCATATTTTATAAAAGATTGCTAGTTTCTCAGAAACATACTGATGGGCCTCAGAAAACAGTATTCCAAAGTGAAGGCCTCAGAAGAGAAAGTTCTTCTCTGCCTGCCTCTCAGCACCCTGGAAACTAGAATTCCTTTCCCCTATGGCAGGTCATAAAAGCCAGACTACCTTTCCCTGAAAGCCAGATACAAAACCTAAAATCATTCTATGTAAAAACTGGCCATAGTATTCATATCTGACCTACCTTGTTTGTTTGTAGGTCATGGGACCTCCATTCTAGAAAGAAACCTGGCCCACATCTAGAGGGAAGAAATGCCTGCTCAGAAAGGCCAAGAAGAATCTAGATAGACAAGCTTTGCTGGGTCTTCCCGTCAGCCTGTTAGCATTAGATTGTACCATTTTTGTCTAATCATGGCTGCCTATACTTGGTTGAACTCGGCATATCTGGGTCTTTGTTCTGAAGGCTCCTGTATATGCACGTTAGATATATGTGTCTTTTCTCCAACTGATTAATCTGCTTCATGTCAATGATTTTTCAGCAAACCTTTAGGGGACCAGGGATCCTTTCTCCCTGCAATACACCTAAGCACTTTAGTTAATCAGAGAATATTATGACATACAAACTGCATGTAATAAGCTAAAGAAAAAATTAACGTTGAAAGAAAAAATTGATTGAAGTTGGAAAAATTTCACCAGAGCACTGGATTTAATAGAAAAGAATCAGACAGAAATTATGTAACTGAAAAATATTAATTGCAGGTGAAAAAAAAAGAGCACATTAGTTCAAAGGATCAACAATAAATCTTAAGGCTGACATTTGAAAAAATATTATGGAAACCAGTAGACAACAGAATGACATTTTTAAACACTGAAACAAAAAAAAAAAAAAGAAAAGAAAAACTTTTCAACCTAGAACTTAGTAACAAGTAAAAAAAAATTTTTCTCTAACAATAAAGATAAAAGAAAAAGCTTTTAGCAAATAAAAGCTGAAATAATCCATTGTCAGAACACCTGCCCTACAAAAAATATTAAAGGAATCTTTTCAGGCTGAAAGAAAAGGGATCTCAGAAGGGATCACAAAACTACAGGCGCAATGAAGAGCAGCAGAACAGGTGAAAAGGTGGGTAATTGAAAAATACTACTTAAAGCAATAGCAACAATGTGCGGTTTAGAATCTATGTAAAAACAAAATCTACAATAGCAATAGCATGAAGTGGGGAGTGCAGGAAATAGAGTCAAACCATTGTAAGGTCTCAGCATTGTTTTAAGGGTGGTGAAATATTAATGTAAGGTCGATCATGGTGATTTAAGGATGTATGTATTTATCTCTAAAGTAACTTCTAATAAATAGAAAAGTACAAGAATGTATACCTAAAGGATTTAAAAAGGAATGTAAAATGGAATAGGAATAATAAACCATAGCAAAAGAAGGTAGGAAAAAAGGAACCAAGGAACACAAAACAGGGGAAACCGAAAACAAATACTGCAGTGACATAATTGATCTAAACCCAAATATTATCAGTAATTAAATTATGTGTAAATAAATGAATACTGCAAGGTTGGGGAAATTCAAGTAGTTGGGGGCAATCAGGTTTCTAGGAAGCAGCTCTTTGGATTTGTTGAGGATGAATTCATCCACTTCTCAAGTTTTTGCCCAAGAACATCAGCCCTGCTTGCGTATCTGCCAAGCATGTAAGAATGTAAACAGTTGCCATTACCTTTCATGTCCCCTGTGTACCCTTCTCAAATTTTGTCCCATTCTTTCCTTCCTAACTGGTAATGGCTATTCTGTGTTTACTTTATAGACCAAATATGTGTCTATGCATAAATAATATAGTAATCAGTTCTTGTTTTTAAACTTGATGTAAATTGGATTATACTATGTAGATATATATTCACCTTCAACTTTGCTTTCTTGTTCACTACTAAGTTCCTAACATTTATCTATATTTTTATAGGCAGCTGAAATGCAGTCATTTCCCTTGATATAATCTATCATGTGATTATTCCACGCTTTTTCCATTCTACGGTGGACAGATATTTGCGGGTGTCTGAGTGCGTCTTTAGAGTAAACATTCAGGGGTAGAATAATTGACTTGCATTCAGTGCACAAAATCAACTTTACCAGAGAATGCTAAATTGTTTTCTGAAGTGATTATACATGACCAGACAGTTTTAAGGGTACCAGTTGTTCCATATCCTTGACAGCACCTAATTTTTGCAAATAAGGTAGGAAGAAAATGGATTGTAATTTCTGTATAGTTCCCTGCCTACTAATGAGACTGAGTGTCTTTTCATGTGTTTATTTCTACGTGACAGAGCCTTTCTCCATGAAATCCTGCTCTAAGGCTTTTGTCAGTATTTTCACACAGTTTTTTGTTTCTTGATTTTCAAAAGCTCTTTTCTAAAATTTATTTCTACATACTTTACTTTTGCATGTTATTTAAATTCTCCCTTTCAATTAAATTGTTTTCTTTTTTCATGTGGTGAGATGCGATAGCTCTTTTTCAAATTTATTTTGTATCCAGAAAACTTAATAAGTTCTTATTATTTCTAATATTGTATATGGTTAGGTTTTGATTTTCCATGCTCTTTTTATCCTCTTGTAGCTGGAATCTCTCTGCCAGGTCGTTGGTCTTGGCTACTTGAAGGATGAATACAGGGACTGCCATGAGTAAGCGAAAGGATAGATTTCATTAATAGATAAGAGGAGAAAGAAGATAAAGCCTCCCCTCCCCAGTGCAGCATAATGGGGTCCCTGAGCTGTTTGAGCTCTCTATGGAGGGGTTTATGTGCAGCTTTTCCTACCCTGCAGGCAGGGGAGGTTTGGGGAGATGAAATGTAAGTCTAAAATATGCCACAACCATTTGGTGCCCAGAACCTATGGGGAGAAGTTAATTTTAAAACTTCTCTTGTGTAGAAAGTGCTCTTGTGTTCTCTGCTCTGGGAGTGGTGGCGTAGATGGGATATTTATCAGACTGGTTCTTTTGTTTAGGGTCTGTGATCAAGCTGATTATTGAGCTTGTTTAGGTGCAGAAAATGGGCTTCATATTCCAACCCGGAGTGGGGGAACCTGCATGAAGGCAATGTAGGAAGTTACATAAGCGTAAACCTCAACACTTAAAGTTGAGTTTTTTCTAGTAAGTATAAAACCCCAACAAAGATAACACAGGGATTATTTTCACAACACATAAAATCCTTTGCCTCTTCAGGCCAGCCAAAGAGGCAAAGAAAAACTTTTTGTAGTGTGACTGCTTTTCTGTAGTCATCTCAGATGTAGTTACTTTTATGGCTGTATGAATTGTGATCTTAAAACATTTAAACTTTAATAACAATTTTAAAACTAGTTTTATTTACCAAAGCTTACCAAGTTCACATGAACTAAAAGGCATTTGAGTTTTTTTAATGTTCTTGATAAAATATTTAATTTAAGTCTTTAGGTTTTCTTTAAGCAATTAATTAGAGCTCTTTTACATATTTTGATAGTGGAAACTCACACACACATAACATATATAGGCACCTGATCATACAGACATGCAGACAGAAGTAGATATTTTTAGGTGCAAAGACGTGGAAAGTTTATAGCTGATTTTACAGTCATTAAGATGTAGAAACAACCTAAATGCCCATCAACTCAGGAACGGATTAACAAAACATGGTATGTGCATACCATGAAATACTATTCAACCATAAAAATAGATGGCAACTTCACATCTTTTGTATTAACCTGCATGGAGGTAAAACATATTCTTCTCAGTAAAATATCACAAGAATGGAAAAGCAAATATACAATGTACTCAATACTAATATGAAGCCCGTAGATGATCCAATTCAGGCCCACATAGGAAAAAAATGCATTTCAACTCAAGTTCGGGGAAGGGGTTGGGAGGAAGAGGAAGGGAAGGTTTGTGGTGCTGTGACTGAATAGGCACTGTATAGGGGTGTATGGCATACCTTCTGGGTGCAGGACATAACTACAAGAGGGACTGAACTTAACAAATTCAAGTATTATGATTTGTTTGTACCCTTAAATTAAAGAGAGAGCGAGAGAGAGAGAGAGAAAGTCCAAGGCATACTGAGGAAAAGATAAAGGTTGTAGGTAAAATTCCAGTTTAATCTTTTTCTAGAAGTCAGAGAAAGGAAGCTATAAGATATTTTCCCACAGGGGGTAACTGGGAAGCTCTAAAGGGAGTGAGCAAAGACTTTATCTCCCAGTGAGTAGGAAGCTATGGGATACACAGAGGGTTTGTACCTTATCTTTCACTCCAATGATGGAGATAGGAGAGGGAAACAGAGGTCCAGAAAATTCAGGAAGAGCAGAGGAAGTGTCTCTGGTGTTTATTAAAATCTGTTTTCTAACTTGTGCCAGAGAGAAAATTACCTAAGGCTTGACTAACCCAGTGTGATGAAGTTGAGCCTGTTTTGAATTTGGGGTCTGTCTATGAGACAAAAGCAGTTTCAGGTCCATGGGTTTACATAAAGTCAGTTCAGGGGCTCTCTGGTTCCAAGAGGTGAACGCAGCTCTCTATTTTAAGGACAATGTATTCCTACTTTCAGTCACCTCCCTTTTGCAGAGTGGGCATGTCCCTGTGGGGGCCGCTTCCTGGGACATTGCTATTCCAGGGACGCAGAGTTGTAGTGGAAGCAGGAATCAGTTCCTGTAGAAGGGGGTGGTCTTGGTGTCTTCTTGCCAGGGCCTTTTGAGTAACTCTATATCTGAAAACTCTCTTAGAGTGGCAGCCACTATAAAAAAACTTTTTCTGCTCTTGGGGACTCTGCCAGTCCCACTCACATGTATGCATGACCATCTCGCCCCATCTTGACCTTGAAAACCAAGTATAAACATTCCACTTATGAAGTCTGAGGCCCCATTTCTAGTCTTTGGAGTTTGCACCACATATTGGGGACTACTGGAAGATGAAGTGAATTGAAAAAATTGATCATCCCTCCCTAGTTCAAGTTCTAAATTATTTAAGAGGCAAAAGGCTTCAAACAGTTATGAAAGGAAAAGGGCTGGATTTTCATCCTGCCTCTGAGTGATTGCAATGACTTTTAACTCTGCAGCATCCCTGAGTGGGAATTGGTGAGTGGTAGAGTTAGAGAAGAACGAGGAAGGGGAGCCCAAAGAGAAACATCATGTGGAAAGTGAAGACAGTGGGAGAAATGCAAAAGGAACACATGGTGGGTAGAGTGAGGATCAGGCCAATGGTGATAGAGAGTCAAAGTAGGGTGATTAAAAGATGTGTTCTTGGGCCAAATTTTCTGGTCATTTAACATACAGTAAAAATTTGGGATGAGGGCCAATGAGTCCCAAAGTTCTGAATGAATGCTGCTCATGATAGCAAGTAGGAAAAAGAAATAGGGAGGGACTGTAGGGATGGTCAAACACTGAGACACTAACACTGAGGGGCGCATCTTTCGGTTGACAACCTTTGAGGTGCTGATCTGACATGGGGTATCCCTGAGGTCTGAGTTAGACCTGATATGCAACATAAGGTGCTGGCCAGAAGGTGTGAATCCCCAAGTCTTGGTGCAAACTGAAACTAAGAGGGGACCTTCCCAAAGCCATGTGTCTCTGTGTCTGGGTGAAGTCTGAGAAGAGGTGGCCAGGAAGTGTCTCCCAGGCATCCTTCCAGCAGTGGCAAACCAGTGCCAGGTACTCCATAATTATGAAGCTGCTGATTCTTTTTCATGTGCACGGCCATTTCCAAAGCTCCACGTGACAGCACTGAGAATGAAGTCCTAGGAGCTGTGTGGCAGAGAAGGGAGCAGTTTCAGGACCAAAGCTAGCAAGTGACTCCTCCCAGTGTGGAGCAGAGAAGTGATTTCTCTTTCTCCTCATGATGGCCACCCAAGATGTTAGGGTGAAAGCTAGTGAACATGGGTTTTGAGAAAGATTAGGATAGAAAGAAGAAAACGTTTATCTTACTTTTACGGACTGAAAAGGGCCAACACAGAAGTAAAACACAGAGAAATAGTGTTGGTGGAATTCAAGCTTTTTATTTTTATTTGGAGATATAAAGGTGGTAAAGAAGACTTTTGGCTATAGCCAAAGTAACAGCATTCTATCAATGTCTGCATCTGCTTTTCTCTTCTTAGTTCAGACTGGTAACAGCGGTGGCTATCTTTTCCTTGGAGACAAGCTTATTGCTGGGAATGTGACTTTGTCCTTGAGGTATGGTTTTGGGCAAGAACTGAGGCCTGTAGCTTGCACCCCTGCTGTCTGCTCTTGTCTGCTCTGGAATGCCTCAAGGCTGTAAAGGCAGTTTCTAAAAGTCAGTTTTTAGTCAATAGTTCTTAAAACTTACCTTTCTTTTCTATCCATTTAGCTCTTCTTTAGATGTTGTGAAAACAGTGCCTCCCACGTGGTGCTTGTTAGCAAAGTAGGGGGAGAAAGAGAGAAAGAGAGGGAGAATGAATATGAAAGTGAGCTAAGGTGATTGACTTTAGCTCTTACTAAGAAACCATGAGTCAGATAATTTTTTTGTTTTTGATATTTTTCAGTTACTTTAGCAAGGCCATCCTTTGACTAATTATTTCCCAAACTCTTCACTCCCTAATATTATCACTTTGGGGTTAGTATTTCCGCACATGAATTTTGGAGGGGACACAAGCAATCTGACTACATCATGGCTTGGTTTATTCTGTTGTGAATTCATGTTTCCATCTCTAAAATTATTTGATGTGCACAGTCAGAATTTGGAGGGAAGGGAACTAAATATTTGGGATCTTTCATAATCTTTATAATAATTTGACAACAATAAGGACTCTTGATCAATGTAGGCTGCTGTTTCAGTATGTCTCATGAGTCAATGTAGTAACTATACCATCCCTTTCCCTTGCTTCTCTTCTGGAAGTCTCTGAACATGACCTCCTCTTTCAACTAAGGCATAAGTTTTTCTGCTATATGTTTTCGTCATGTCCTACATTTCTCCTTTATCACATTTATAGTAAATTAACTGTTAGTACTTATTTGTGTATCATCTGTCTCCACTGAAAGACTATAAGCTCCATGAAAGCAGGCCCGTTAATGTCCAGTTTTTAATATTTTCTAGCATAGTATCTTGCATATAATGTTGAAAGAAAGCAGAATATGTTATCCCAAAATATATTTCTTGGTTATTTGTTGATACATGTGCCACAATTCTACCAGACAGAAGTAATAATACAAAATGGTCCTTTGCATCTGTAGAGAATCTCCATGCAGCCAAGACTTCCCTTGTCTGTATCTAGGAAAGACTGAGAGTCCAATGCCATTGATAGCTAGCCAAGCCCCTTCCTATTTTCCTCTCATAATCTATTATGTCACAATCCAATACCTCATTCTTTATGAACTTACATATCTTGTTAGGAGGTTAAATCTTCATTCTGAAGGCTCCTATGTATACATATTAAATAAAATTTGTGTGCCTTTTCTCTGCTTCGTGTCAGTGGTCAATGATTTTTTGGTAAACCTTTAGGGAGCCAAGACCCTTGGTTCCTACAAGGTGCCCTCAAGAAGTCTTTGTTGAATAGCCACTGATAGATAATGGTCAGTATAACCTTATTAACAACTAGATAACTTTATTTAAAACAATTCTAACTACCTTATCTATCTATCTAAACACAGTCATACTCTTAAAGGATAACACTTATCCATAGTTTTGGGATTTTATGTTAATACCATCACTTTGGAAATCCATTTGGTAATATCTATACTAGACAATATACACATGCCCTATGTCCTAGCAATTACACAATAGAAATGTGTGTAATTAGCAAAAGGGAGATATTAGCTAGATTTGCTAGATGTTAGCAAAAGAGAGAGACTAAAATGTTGACCAGCAGTCCTATTCATGACATCCTCAAACTAGAAATAATTCAAAAGCCCATTAAGAACTTTGGGCTAAAAAACTTTGTGGATAAAACAACAGAGTGATATATTCATGCAATGGAATAATATACAGACAAGAGAATGAACAAACTACAACTGTCTGAAATATAGATAAATGTCATAAATATAATTTATAGTAAAAAGAATCAAATGCAAAAGAAAACATACTATAGTATCCTGTTTATATAAAGTGTAAAATTAATAAAAATTAATCTATGTTCTTAGTGTTATTGAAAGCTTGATATTTGTACCTGCAGCTACATCATTAGAATGAGGACACATGTTTGAAGACTGAAAAAGAGGAGCTTATTAATTTGCCAAAAGAGAAGAATGTCAGACTCCCATCTTAAAGTACCATTTTCCTAATCATAATCAGAAATATAGAACTTTTAAAGGGAGGATTTGTTGTTTACTTAAAGTTGATGACTCTGATCAATTCTGTCTCTGGTGAAGACAATCTTGTGACCTCTGCCAGGCCATACCTCCTGGACCTCCCTCTGGAAAGTTTGTTTAAGCTAACACTTGCAGAATAAAAAAGAAAAGACACTGCCTTACCTTTCCCAGCCACTGGACTGAGGCAGGGATTGGTTTTAATTCCCAAAAAAGAGTGGGGAAGGTCTTGAAAAGAAAGCATACATTTTTACCTTTTTTAGGTTGTTCCTTCAGTCACATTAGAAGTCAGGATGGTAGATGTCCAGTGGGTGAGGATCACATAGTACTAGAAGGAGTGGAATTCCTGGGGTGGTAGGAATTTGATACTAGGACTGGTTAAATTTGTATCAATTCATCCATGTATACAGCATAATATTTGCAGTTTCTATGTATTTTATCCTTCAACACAATGATTTTTTTTTGTTTTTTTTTTGTTTTGTTTTTATTACGTGAGAGAAGCATCATGGACAAAGAAGCAGAGAAAATTGATATTTCTTCCAAATTTTGCTCCTCAAAAGTTGTATGATCTTGTCCAACTAATTTGGTCATTCTAGATCTTGTTTAATCTGCAAAATAAGGGAATAACAATATATATTAATATTTAGTGACAATGAGTAAATAAAAAATTAAAGCCAGTTTGTCCCTTGAGGTTTCCTCTGAAAAGTTAAGTTTTAAATCAATGGTTAATGAATTAGTCAGAAGCATGATGTCCACCTTGAATAGCTAGGAGGAGTCCAGGGTAGCTATCTTATTATGAGGTTGCTATAAAGGAGTGGGTAATTGATAAAAAGAAGAGGTTTATTTGGCTCTTGTTTCTGCAGACTATACGAGAAGCAGGGGTCAGCATGTGCTTCTGGTCAGGGTTTCAAGGACCTTTCAATAAAAGACAAAGGAGACAAATCACAGGCAAGAGAGCAGGCAAATCACAGGCAAGAAAAGAAGCAAGGGGTGGGGAAGTGCCACATTCTTTAAGCAAACAGCTCTTGAGTGGACTAACAGAACGAGAATTCACTCCTTACCATAGGGAAGGCATTGAGCCCTTCATGAAGGATCCACTTCCATGACCCAAACTCCTCTCAGTAGGCCCCATCTCCAATTCTTGAGACCAAATTCCAGCATAAGATTTAGAGGCAGCAAACATCCAAACTATATAAGCAGTAAAGAATCAATAGGAATTTGGGAAATGTTGTGTTTAGAGAACAGTAATTTGGTCAGCTATGGAAGCCAAGAACTGGAGAGTCACAGGACGAAATGTGGCAGTGGCCAGGGGTCAACTTGACGTAGGTGGATAAGATACCATATACCTTCTGACCAAAGATGTGAAGGCTCTGTAACTTGACAGTTACTTTCTAAATACAAAACTGTGAAATTGACAAGATAGCTTTAGATTTCAAAAGCTGACATTTGTTAACAAAATTAAGCATCTCCAAACTAAATATGTACATTCATTCATTATCTATCAAACATTGATATTTTTACCCAAGTTTTTGTATTGACTCTGAAGAGGTTCTGAATATGCCACCCCACAATATGCCACCACAGCATATTGATTACTTTGAGCTAAAAGAAACTGAGAACCAGCCAATACAGGAAAAGTTCTTCACTTCCCACTCAGCTGCCTAAAATAAAGTTTGAAATTTCCCTTTTGTAAGGAGAAATTTACATCTATAAAAAAACTTTTCATTAGGAAAGGTATCTTTATCAGGAATGGAGCTACTCTGAGGCAACTTTGATCACACAAAGACTTGTTCTCCATAACAAGGCAATGTTTATTCACCATAATTTCCTCCCCTCACCCTGACATAATTTGTCTCTACTACCTCCCAGAAACCTCCAAACACTTTTCCTTTCTATAGCTCAGGATGGTAGACAGGCTTCAATCATATGGCCATTTCTTTGAGTCTTATAGTTTTGTGAGACTCCCATGCATTTACATATAACTAGAATTGTTATTCTCCTATTCATCTATTTGTGTGGATTTAATTTGTAGACCAGCCAAAGAACCTAGGAAGAAAAAGGGAAGCAATTATTTTCTTCCCTAAAACACCCTACTTTTAAGGAGATAAGAAGAGACAGGACCAGCCCTGCCTTCAAGAAGTCAATAATCTATTGAAGGAGACAGACATGGATATTAACAATATGTGATAGTTAAGGATAGTTGGGACCATTTACAATGAGAACAGAATCCATGCTTTTAAATTCAGGGAAAGCATCCCTGAAGGGAGATATTAAGCTACTGATAAAGTCTTAGAGCTGAACTTCTGAACCTTGAAGATTAAAGTCCAGACCAGTGGTTCTCAACCTGTGGGTCGTGACCCACAGGAACTGTATTAAAGGGTTGTGGCATTAGGAAGGTTGAGACCCATTGGTTTAGACCTTTGACCCTGGCAGATTTACTACTGTAAAAGTCACTTTGTGAGATTTCTTGGCTTCTAGCCATACAGCCTGTCATGATTGTGCCATATGTGCCTGGTGGCAGCGTAGTATAAAAGAGGTGAAGCCAGAACCAGGGAAAGGAGTGAGGCAAAGGACTGTGATCTCACAGGTTTGCTTGAAGCTGAACTTCTGTTAGGAGTCATTGTGCAGATTAAATGGAATATGCACCAAGTTCCTTTTAAACCCTAAAGATTGGCTCACTTATTAGTTACAGCTATTATTTTTTCAGGGCATTGTGGTTTTTTTCATTAAGGCTAAAATATCCAAAATATGTTTATTTCAATGGACTAGAAAAGATAGCCAAGAATTTCCTAAGTACCTCTGAGCACCTGACCAGGCTAGCTAGTCTGGGACACAGACTATTTCTAGTGGGACACAGAAATAAAAACACTTCTGCCCAGAGGGCAAGCTCAGGTACTTCCAGAAAGTATAAACAAATACTTGTAACTTGGGACATGCCAAAGGTGGTGTGGAAACTATTTTGCGCTACAGCAAAATCTCCATTGGAATCTCTAAGTCAGTCAAATGAGCTTTAGTAAGTCAATGTATTTGCCAAGCAACTACAACCTAGAGGCAATTACCCTAGTTTTCAATATCTACTTCAAGCAGATTATCTCTCCAAATCCTCCCTACCCCTAGTTCAAGATAATACATGCAAAATAAATTTACAAGAGAAAAAGAATCCTAGCAGAAGTTATCTCTGAATTTGGTTCTTAAGGCCAAGGAAGGTCTTACATAGTAGGCAGAAAGGATAGCAAACAATAGGGGCAGATTCGGTGATGGTGGGACCAAAACAAGGTTGTCATCTAAAGAAACAGAGCAAAATCAGAATATTGAGGGCAGCAAAAGGAATATTAGAAAGCCTGGACTTTATTCATACTCTGGAGGGAAATATCTAGGAGTTTTAATTATTAATGACTAAAATCTAGGAAAGGATATTTTGGTGTCTATGGAGGTTGTGCTGGTGGGAGGCAGGAGAGGAAAGTGGCAGGATGAAATCTAGAAGCGCGGGACACGTTCAATTTGTTCCTGTCAAGTTCTTTAGTTCTCTAATTCACAGAACCTCAAATACTTCAACACATCTAACACACCGAAGCATGTGATACTGGCCATTCCACCTTGCCAGATTCCTCTTATCATACCAGTTAGCTTAGTGCCCTTTGTACCTCAGCAATAATAGTTGTTGATAGCATTTCATCTTAAGGCTATTTTTCAGAAGTATTAGAAGTTTTCATAGTCATTCCCAATTTGGCAAAAGCAAATTTTGAAGCCACCTTGCTGGATTTGCTTTTTAATCAATGTGGTTATTTCATGACAAAAAGTAGTTGTTGTTTCTTTTTTATGATGCATTATCAACACAACCACTCATTTAATAAGATAATGTATCAAGAGCCTTGGATACTTCAGTGGTTAATGAATGTGGCAGGATTCTATTCAATCAGCAACTCTGAGCAGGAGATAAACAGCAGTGTTTAAACAATGAAGAACTTTGAATAAGGAATTAATGGGGTGGAGAATTGCTGCTTTTAAGCTGAAAGGATCTCATCACCACCCCCACAATCAAATGATTTCTATTCAAAATGATTTTTCCTAATTGAAGGAAGTGAGACCTTCATGCCCTATCCAAGTTTACTCAAGTGTGCCCTGCCTCCACACATGCATGCATGTGTTCTCTCTCTCCAACACACACCTATACATACACCACATACACGCATGCACACTCATACCCATGCATACACACACACACACAGGGACCTCACAGAAGCCAATTTCCAGAGAATAAAGACATAATGAGCTTTCTGGAATTATCAACAAAAGTAAATACCACCTGAAGCAACTTCTCATACTTAATGTTCATTTATCAAGTTTTGGCCCTAGACACAAAGCATTTCCTCCTTATTCAGTTTACCTCTTTCAGAACCTTGAAGAATAACGTAAGCAAATCCCCCAGCTCTGGTTTTTTACCCACTTCATCACTGATTGCTCTTAGCAAACGTGTACATCAGTTCCCTAATTGTCCATAATTATAGTTCTTTCACTTTCTAAGAACTCAAAAGACAAAGTGAAGAAACCAAAAAAACCTAGACTGTATACAAATCAAATGTATAGATATAAAAATAAATGACAAAGCTTCTTAAAATCAGGTGTATGACTACCCAAGGCACAGAGTGAGGCTCTGTCTCAAAATAAACAACAACAATAAAAAAACAGGTTTGTGGAACCTTTTGTTTACTTAAAACAGCCCCGAGAAGCCAGTAAAGGGAGAAATAAACAAAGAATAGATCTGCCTTGGTAATTAATTAATCGTTAAAATACTTAAATTTTCAATTCCAGTTAGGTCTGTCTCCATCAGTATCACCCCTTCCTTCTCACTTTAAAGCAAAAATATGTGCAGAACATAAGGTTTATTGGAATAATATATACACTACCACATCCCCATATCCTAATTTATCTTTTACTTCTAACCCACTTCATGATATGGAGTTCTAAAAACATAAATTTTTATGTCATCTGACTCAATATTTAGTTTGTTCTATTCAATAATTCTTTTGTTGTCCCTAACTTTGAAGGTTCTTTCCTCAACAACATTTGATGCAGGAATTTAAACCAACTATTGAATTATTTTAATAATTTAATCACTAGCTGTCTAGAGCAGTCACATTTCAGAAAAGTATTTTCACATATCAAAGTTAAGCATTACTTCTCACATCACCTCATCATTCTCCTGTCTGCCCTGTCTCCCTGCAGGAACAAGTTTATACATCTAAAGAGTTAATGTTTTTGCATGCGAGTGTGTGCCAGCACAGGTGGTCATGAGGTCTCTATGCCACACAGCTCTGGATGCTGTTCATATTCAAGACGGGTGCCCCTCACGTCAGCAAATGTATACCAGCATGCTTACTTACAGTGACAACTGTGACTGTCTGTCCGGTAAATAGGCATACTCGTGTTGACAGAGCCACTCATCCCTGCCTAGTGTTGGTCACATCAAATGACTTTATCTGAATGCTGTTTGGCATACATGCGCTCAGAACAAGGAGGGTTAACAACTGCTCAATGAAAAAATCCTCTTAGGTGGTGCATTTGAAGGAGACATAGAGAGGATTCTGGCAGTTGAGTCCACAGAAGGAAAAAGTACTAGAAAAGAGAGCAGGAAAGGAATTGTGAGGAGCAGAAGTCGTGAGGCAGTAAAGTCTTAAGTAAAAAGAAAGTACCAGGTAAAGGGGATGGTAAACTGAGTCAGTAGTGGCAGGGACACAGAACT
The DNA here is from genome assembly GCA_963573935.1 of Arctocebus calabarensis. Taxonomy (NCBI): domain Eukaryota; kingdom Metazoa; phylum Chordata; class Mammalia; order Primates; family Lorisidae; genus Arctocebus; species Arctocebus calabarensis. Next base: position 23,071 of record CAUYON010116027.1, on the reverse strand, counting down.
GTAGACTCATTGCAATAGAAAAGCTTGGCACATGGGACAACAGATGATCAAGTCTGATCAAAGTCCATTGGATCATACCTGAGACAAAAGCTCCTTTGAATTCTGTGCAGCCTTGGGGTCTTTGACCCTGGATACCATGATCCTAAGAATGTTTCCTATCTCCTTCACTTCCCTGTGATTCTTTTCAACAATTATCCATTATTTGAGGAAACCTGAATGGGTTTTTGCTTCTGACTATCTTAAATGAGTCTGATTAATAATTCTGAAATTGCCACCTGATCACATAGATTGAAGTATCATAGTCACCTTTTTTTTTTTTTAATTTTGTTGTTGCAGTTTGGCTAGGGCTGGGTTTGAACTCACCACCCTGGGTCTATGGGGCCAGCACCCCACTCACTGAGCCACAGGCACCACCCCATAGTCACCTTTTTATAAGCCCTTAGAATTTACTCCTACAGTTAATACCACATGTGATTTCACTTATCAAACTATCAAGGGCAAATGTAGTTCCATTTTCTCACGTGACATCTAACTGTAGCCTTGGTGTATTGACTCATGTAGATTCTTTTATAATTCTTCATGTTGCTTAAAAGCAGAATTGCCAGATCGCAGAGTATTTCTCCCACCACCTTCATAGGACGGGCTGCAATCTTACTCTTTAAAGTACAGCAAGAAAGCAGCATTTCCTTACTAGAAGCTGTAACTCAGAGAAGTGCTGTGCACTTGGAGTAATATAACTTTGCTCCAATCGTGAATCATTTGCAGCCGAGTTAAGCAGAGGCTGGTAATGGCTGCAGTCTTCTAACAAAGATGCAGCAAGTTGTCTAGGCTTCAAGTTTAGGGCATCATTGCCTGATTATTCATGCATCCAATTTTATAACAAAACAGCTGTTTGGCATTATCAAACTCTTATGAGATTAGTATGAGAAGGTACCTGTGGTCTTTCCTTTCCAAATGTAATGCCCAAATCCCAGCCTGAAAACAAAATTGATGGAGAATGTGAGAGACCATCGAACATTCTGTGACCGGATGGGCAAATTAAAAAGAGGAACCATGACTTCAGGTGTTCTCATTTTGCATCACAACTGAAAACAGAAACGAGATAGATGATGGTTGTCATGTTTTACAGCATCTACCACTAGCACATGCTCCCTCTCCTTTCTGAGTCACACTTGATGTCAAACCACATGCTGCCTACCCCTGTCTAGGTTGGGCTTAGCAGGGTTTCAAGCTGAAGTCATGATCTAAAATTCAAGGGTTGCAATGATGATATGCAATTAAAATGGTGAAAAGCTCTGTGGGAAGACAAAAATCATCCCCAGGGGAAGGCTAGAGGGACCTAAAGGATTTAGGTAGAATTGGGGCAGAAGAGTACTTGACTGCATTAGCTCCAAGCTTCAGAATTCTTTCCCAGAATTGTCTTTCTGGCCACAGGCTGCAATGTTCTTCTGTTACTCTGGGTTATGTAGCCTGTGGACAAAGTGAAGTTACTGCACTGGCAGTTACTGGGAACTCTCTCAGGGTGCAGGGCTTTCTCCAGGAGAGGGGTGCCTCTCTCCCCGGGAGCCTGCTGTGGATCACCTAGTGTGGGGGTGCCTTGAAGAAAGAGGAAAGGGAGTTCATCTGCCTGTTCTTCCCACTTTCCCAAGGTTTGGGGAGGACAGGATAGTTCCCTTGTGACATTTTACTGAATAAAATACAGTTTTGATTAAGTACATTAATAGGCTTTTATTCATTAATTCACAAGTGATTTAATGAAATAATGATCCCATTAAGCAAGAAATATTTGGGGATTTAGAAATATGGGAAAACTGCAATTAGGTTTTGAAAGTACGGACATAGGATGAATTCGATGTTACCTTCCTATTGTCAGCAGTATTCCCAGATGAAAATAGCATGTAGCTGGGATGATTAGACTTCCATGAGCAGGGAATACAGCTGAAACTATAACAGAATGAGAGCATTGAAAGACATACAGAGTATATCATTTTTTAGCTGCCTTTGTTCCTCCTGCTCTCATATATAATAATAAAATGTCTAAGAAAGGATTTTTTATTTGTTATGAGTTTCAGAGCAATCTCTGTTCTGTAGGGAATTCTGTTTCAGCTTAGGTATCTGAATGACAGTCAACATTTATTGTTGCAAATATTTTTTTCCTATAGTTTTAAATCAAATATCCAAGCTGCTTTCCCCCCTCATCCCCTAAACCTCTGTGACAAGGGGATTAGAGTCCTTGCTGCCCATCATGCCACTGGTGAAGAAACAAATGTTAATACCAGAAACCAAGCAAATGTTAATACCAGAAACCAAGCACGCTAACAAACTCCCCAGCAGGTCTCAGCAGAGAGGGTTACATTACTAAATCTTCCTTAAGGTTTCCTCTGGGGTGTATGTGTGTGTGTGTGTGTGTGTGTTTGTAAAGTCATCAGTTTTATAAGCAGCAAACTGTGACAACCGAAAACATGTGAAAAGGATTTTATCTTGAGATGAAAGAAAATTTGTAATAAAGGCAATGTAACATTTTAATGGTCTATGGAAGAACTGTATACTATCGTGTCTCTTGTACAAATAAGCCAGGCTTATCGACAAAAAACAAGTTATTTTTTATAAATAACCAAACTAAGCACTTGTGAGGGAAACTGAAGGAAAGACAATACGTCAGAGGGAGAGAGATGCAATAATGGAGTCAGCAGAATTGGGGAAAGGGCCCCTGGGAGTCCTGCCCCCACTCCCTGCCAGAGGGAACCTGCCTTTGCTTCACTTTCTTCTCCCCTGCATGGACCATGGCATGGAGATGCTGTTTATGCTAGCCCAGTGCCCGCAGCGACCAGCATTTGTATCTTAACGTCTATTGGTGGGCACTCTCAGAACACATGCTGCCCTGTTGATACCCTCATTGCAATTCCTAGGAGGAAAATAAAATAGAAAACAGATATCTGATTTTCTGACTCATTGACAGCTTAGATAGTAGATGATGCCTGTCTATAGTATGCGAGTCAGTAGAAGAAAAACCTACCGGTGGGATCATTTTAATCCCCTTAAATTATTTTATGTCTGTTGACTGTGGTCCTGGGGGGCATCCCAAGCAGCCAGACACAAGCATGGCTGAGTTTTCAGCTCCAGGTCATATTTGTAAATATTGAAGCTGTGACCCAGATGGTCCTATCACCAAGCCCAAGAACCATGAAATTTATATAAGTTTCTGGAAATACTCTCTAGAATTCCCAACTTTTCTTCTTTCTACTTTCTTCCTCCATCCCAATTATTCTTGCACTAATCACTTTTGAACAACTTGGACACCTCCCTTCACCTCCCTGCTGTGTTTAACTTGTCCACCTCCCAGGCTTCTGAGGCTACTTCATCAAAGTCCAGATCCAAACCCTGCAGAAAGGGCCCTGCATGGAACAGGAGAACCAAGGAGAGACTGAGCAGAGAGAGGCCTTAGTAGTCAAGGGCAGAAAAACCCACCAAGGGCGATTACATATTCTTTCTTACACCCTAACATATTATGTAGTTATGTTATTTTATTACACCTGCACTAATGGAATAGAATTTTGTTTGGGGAGAAAAAAAGAGTAATTTTGGAAACACATACAGTGTACTGCAAAAGTAATGAACTTGTATGTTCACGCATCCTCATGTATTCACAATTTGAATTATACAAAAGTAAACACTATGGAAAATCTCTCATCTCTTCACCCAGCCACTCTCTTCCCTTGCCCACAGGCAACCAATGTTGTCAGCTTGTAGCGTATCCTTGTGGAGATATGTGGTGCAGATATGAGTGAACATGTCTCCTTTCCTTCACCCAAATGATAGCACCCTACTCACGCTGTTCTGTGCCTTGCTTTTTTTTTTTTTTTTGGAGATGATCTCCTAACTGGTCCAGAAGAGAGTCATCATTTTTGTGAATGGGCATGTTGGCATAAGAGAGGTGCATTAAATGGTGCCTCTGCTTTGAATTAGCTGAGAGATTAGACAGAGTGCAAGACTGAGGGTCAAGTTTGTCCTTGCTGTTAAAACCAATCCTGGAGAATGCAGCTCAGGTGCACAATAATGATTTCCTAATACTGGATCCTCAGATTGGGCAGACGGACCAACCCAGACACGGGAAGCTCAGACAGAAACTTTCTGCACAGATGGGTTCCCCAAAGGGCTCACCACTGGGTGCAGCAGGTCTGAACCTGCTGGAGGCTGAACCCCAAAGGCAAGGATGGACTGGGAAGCTCAATTGCACCGGCTCGGGTTTATGCTCAAACTCACAAATCAGGTCACCCTTTTAGTAAATAGTGGACAAGAAATTAAGAAGGTTCCTCCCTCATGGAAACCAGAAGAATGCGGCAGTAACATCCTCCCATAACTTCAGCATTATGAATGAACCACGATTTGGTTGATAGACACTCATTCACAGGGCTTCCAATTCTTCATTATCACAAACGTGTAAGTATATGAATATTCAAAAATGAATAACACTGTACATACAAAGTTTCACACACATGGAATAGCAAATGCCTGAGTGTGAAATGGCTGAGTTATGTCCATTTAAAATTTTGTTATTTTTGTAATGGTTAAAATTTATTTTATTTTATTTTGAGACAGAGACTCAAGCTGTTCCCTGGGTAGAGTTCTGTGGCATTATAGCTCACAGCAATCTCAAACTTTGGGGCTTAAGTGGTTCTCTTGCCTCAGTTTCCCAAGAAGCTGGGACCACAGGCGCCCACCACAATGCCCGGCTTTTTTTTTTTTTTATTGTAATTGTCATTGTTGTTTGGCAGGCCTGGGCTGGGTTCAAACCCGCCAGCTCCGGTGTATGTGGCTGGCACCCTAGTCATTGAGCTACAGGTGCTGAGCTATAATGGTTAAAATCTTTAAAAGAATATCTAACATATAATAAAATCCCTATAAATGTTCGGTGTCTCTTGTTATTAATACCACTCAGATTAAAAGTAGTGTTTGCAAAATTACAAAAAATTAAATTTTGCTATTTTACCAAATTGCCCTGTAAGGAAGTCAGAAATTTGTAAAAAACCCTATTTCTTCACACCCTTCACAACATGATGTATTACTAAGGTATCAATAGGACCTTGTAATTTTTGTCAATAATACACAGAATTTGGTATCTTTGTGATGTTGTCATTTATCTCTGTCATTATGATAGGTTAAATACCTATCTTAAATTTAAGAACTCTGTTCTCATTTTTTAAATGTGAACTGCCTCTTCATATTTACTATCCATTTTTATACTGGATTGTGGTGAAGTGTTTTTATATTCATTTGTAGAAACTTTTGTATTTAAAAATGTTGCTAATAATACAATTGCAAATCTATTTTCTAGGTTATGGTATTCTTTTTACATTGCTTATGGTGGTTTTGCCACATTGCATTTATTTTTAGAATGATCTGATTTATCCGACTTTTCTATTTTATCATCTGAAGTTTGTGTTCTTCTTAGAAAAGCCTTCTCTGTTCTGAGTCTATTAAATGTATTCCCTATATTTTGTAAGAACTCTTGTGATTTTTATTTGTATTAAAATCTTTGAACAATTTGATTCCAACACAAAAGGATTCAATTGACTATTTTCTTTTCTGGGTTGCTGAAAATATCATTTATTAACAAATCCATATTATTTCATTAGTTTGAAATTCTAACAGTTGGATTTAGGAAATTAGTTTGAAATTCTAACAGTATGGATTTCAGGTTAATGGAGTCAGATGAATCGTCAAACAAGAATTCATCTATTTGAAACTGTTGTCCATAGTTGTTCCTTTCCTTAACACTTTCAAAAATGAATAAATTTATCTGGATTCAAATTCTTACTCATCCACTTGTTATAATAGTTGTGCAAATCTAGGCAAATAAACTTTTTGGAGAATATGGCTTTGGGTTCATCGTGAGGATTATATGACAGTATATGTAGTTTGGTAATACAGCAGTCATTAATATGTATTGTTTAATCTTGTGAAGTCTCATTGTAACTCATCCTTTCACCCCTGCCTTGCAATGACCTCTGATCAACACTGCCATTCATCTTGTGCTTATGAAACTCCAAGAAGGGACCAAAATCTTTTGCATGGAGATGACGCAAAGACTGATTTGCCCCAGATTTCCTTGGGGGAGGCTTACAGGTGTTACATGACTGAGCACATATATAGCTTAATAAAAACTATGTTTAACACTTTTATTTAAGACACAAACTCAAAAATAGAGTCTTTACTTTTGTAGATGTAAATAGAAAGATGTTTTCAATTGCCTGTTAAATATACCAAGATCAATTTGGAAGTAGGGAATAGTGACATGGGAAGCCTTAAAACAAAACTGGTGAGATCTTGGAGTTTTCCCCACTTCTTCTCACAGGAAAGTAGAAGGAAATAATTTCCTGTGTCATTTTAAGAGGGCTTTCAACTCAACCACCTTATATTCTCAAATATGTATTCAGGATCAGATTCTAGAGAATAATAATGATTAGAACTTCTTCTTTTGGTAATCATAATCTTTCTTCCTGTTTTAGTTTTTTTCTCTCCTTTGTGTAAATGAAAAGTAATTGATCACAATCTCTTGCTTCTTATTCAGGAAAATAATTATTAACTGTATCTCAGTCTTTTCTTATAAAATATACCAGCTCCTTTAAATGTTCCCCCAAATGTTCATTGAAGATTATTCAGCCAAGAAAGAATGAGCGAATTAGAGCCAATTATGATAATAACACATGAGGTGAGTTAATCACAGCCAAACAAAAATGAATAATCATTAGCGGCTGATGATTGCACTTTGTGAGGAATTCAATATTCATAATTTTTAATTACTTTTAGACACTGACTCTTGAGAAAATATAACATTTGTGGATATATGAGTAAATGTTACATGGTAATTATGTTAATATGATTTGGTGTACTGCAGATGTGAGAGTTTGGATATGTATGTTAACAGTAAAAAGCAAACTGAATGTTTTGCTATTTTAAAGTGTTCATGGAAGAGCAACTTAGGTAGAACCGTAAAATCATAGAATTTCAAGACTGGCATAGACTTAATAGCTTATCCTATTCCAGCTGCCAGGATTTACACATGAGGAAACTTAAAACGCAGAATGTAGAGAATTTGCCCAAGTCACCTGATGTGTTGATGGCTGTGACTGGCGTGTTATCCAGCTCTGACTCTTGGCCCAGGGCTAATTTCATATTATATGGTGTACTTTTTAAACCAACGCTTATTTGAATAGTAGAGGTGTCAGACATATTTTGTATTAATTTTTGTCTTCACTCCTTTACTTAATTCAATAGGTTTAGATAGCATTTTCTGGAACATATCACCCAGGGTTTTTTTTTCTTTAATTTTGGATTAATGTGAGGGTACAAACAATTAGGTTGCATTGCTAGTGTTTGTGAGGTGAAGTCCAAGTTGTAGTTGAGCCCTTCCCCCAGGAAGTGTGCCATATAGTTCTGTTTTCAAATCCTCTGATTTACTCAGAGACCAAGTGACACTTGGATACAGATTCAGCCTTTCCTTTACCTTACAGGGAATAAACAGTCCATAACCATGTCTTGACTAATGTCCTAATATTAATGACCGGCTCAAGCAACTAACTTTTTAATATTCCATTATAGGAGATTCCATCTGAACCTGTGATTATAGGGTATCTGTAGGACCTGTCTCCCTTCGCCTTGATGCTCTTCTTACTCTAGAGGGGACCCTGGGTGTCACGTTCGTGCATTCCATGGTAGGATTATGATTACTGTAGACACAGAGGCATATTTCTGTCCCCAGAGTGCAAACAGGATATGGCCCTTCACCCTTATCCTTATTTCCCTTGTACTTTTGTTCATACATACAGGCACAGATGAGGAAGATAGTGAAAAATTTTACTTTTATGGCATAATACATAATACAATAGATATAATTTTTCTTATTTTACTATAGTTAATTTTTAAACAGTTTATTACTGGAAAGTCAAACTGTATTTTTTTAATATTTCAAATATTTATCTTTCTGGGGTCCTTTTGGTCTGTATATTTTATTTTTTAATATTTTTTATTGTTGGGGATTCATTGAGAGTGCACAGAACCAGGTTACATTGATCACACTTGCTAGATAAGGACCCTTCTATAATTGTGTCCCTCACCCAAAAGGTGTACCATTCCCCTTGTCCCTCCGACCCCCACCCCCTCCCTCCTTCCTTTAAGAGATGGGGTTTTGCTCTGTTGCCCTGGCTGGAGCACAGAGGTGTAATTATAGCTCACTGTAACCTTAAACTCCTGGGCTCAGGTGGTGATCCTGGCATCTCAGTCTCCTGAGTACGTGGAACTACATGGGCACATCACTTTGGCCGACTAATTGTTTTTTATTTATTGTAGATAAGGGGTCTCACCATGTTGCCCAGGCTAGTCTTGAACTCCTGGGCTGAATGAATGCCCCTGCCTCAGCCTCTCAAATTAATTGCATTTTAAACAATACTGTGCATATATCTTTTCCATAAAATGTGCTCATCTGAAGTAGGAAAATGATTTATGAGGACACATGGTCTGGTATTTGTGAGGTATTCAGGTTGGTAACTGGATCTTATATGTAAGAAGCCACACCTTTTTCTCCAGGTCCTTCCCTAAGGCACACTAAGGAGAAGGAACTCCAGGTGTTCAGGTAAGTAATTTTTTTGTGTGGTTGAATCATGAAGACTTTGTGTAAAATGTGTTTTAAAAGATTAATTTCCATTAACCTCCTCTAAGTGCTCCTGAAAGATTTACTTTCAAAGTGACCTATTTATAAAATTCAAGGGAAGAGAGAAAATAAAAGGGAATTTTCTTCTAGCAAGAGAAAGTTGGACTCAAGGATCAGCTTTGAAAATTAACATTATATTAGTAAAAGTGGTTTTTTTTGTTTGTTTGTTTAAGAATGCCAAGACCCGGGAGGGGGCGAGCTAAACAAAACAAAAAAAAAAAAAAAAAGAAAACTTCAGTTCAGCAATAGGCAACATTTGGTAGCAGAGGAAGGTATGTGTCAGGTATGGCAGAGAGTTTAGTGGCCAAGAGCCAAAGCTGTCGAGAAGGACCCCTGGGTTCAGATCTCACCTTGGACATGCCTTTCTAATCCCTCCTTTATAAAATGGAGCCAATGCTACTGCCTACTTCAAACACTTTAAGAGACCAACCACACTAAAAGCATAAATAAGATAGTCCCGATTAACTTTTACAACACTTCCTGGAAAGCAGAAATCATCCAGTTAGCTAACAGTAGTTGAATGCAAACCATAAACAATAGGGAATGTATTTTGGACTATACAAAAAAACAGATCGAAATACACATATTTCACTATTAGCACTCAGCCCACTCGTAGCCCACCTTGAAACTCAAGAAGCTCAAGTCAGCACAAAATGTGAAAAGGCAGTAAGTAAAGCTTCCAAGGTTATGTATTATAAAGCAGGAACATTGAATGAAATATGGCAATAAAACAAATGAGTAGAAAATGAAAATGTAATCTGAGTTTGAGTCCTGTGGTGTTGTAAAAGAAGAATTAGCAAGGAATCAAGGGACATAGTTCTGGGTCGATTCTCCCACAAACTGGCCTTTGGGAGGGACCTTTTATCTTCTTACTGGGCACCTCCTCCATCACTTTAAGAAGCCAGCTTCCATTTCGGAGGCTGCATCTAGATCTAAAAATCTATTATTCTAAAGACCAGTCATATGTGCCACTTCTATTCTAACTTGAAGGCAAATGCGTTCTGTGTTTTCACTACCTTTGTTTAAGCATAAAAATCTATCAGTTCTACACCATCTGCTATAACGGGATCAGGAAATTGAAACAAAACAAGAGAAAAAAAAAAAGATTCAAAATCTCACTTGGATTGTTTTAAACACATTTCAGTAAAAGCTCTTTCTTAATGTGAGAAGAATGGTATTTTCATTAGACCATTAAATAAATACTGATTTTTTTTTTTTTTTACACAACCTGCCACACCCCAAAAAAAAAAAAAAAAAAAAAAAAAAATTCTCTAAATTAGATTTTCATCTTTCCATTTTTACTATAAATTAACATTAAATCTGCTGGGTAAGACCCTGTTTTACATGAATAAATCAAACTAGAAATTTGATTCCTCAGGAACTTGATACTATTTAGTTATATACGTAGTAGCACATCAACTTGAGTATTAAGAAATGAAACAACAATGTGGCAGCATTTATGAGACTGTGCTTTCAAAAAGGTAAAACAGAAAATTAAATCAGCTGTTTGCACACTAAGCATAGCATATTATGTAAAAAGTTCTTGAGTGTTATGATTTCACTATATAGTGCACTTGTAACACCCTTGTTCTTAATCACATTGACGTATATTACTTTTTAAATAGAATGTACCCTGCCACAATGCAGTCAATCTTAATAGTATTCCAGAATTGCACGCCCATGTGAAAGCTAGGATGATGAATAGGTTTATGCCCTATTCAAGGAGATGAAACAGCTCAATAGAAAGATTAAATAAGGCTCCTGCCAGTAGTTGAATCTTAAAGTCAAAGAGAAGAACACAACTCAAACCAAATGTTACAGGCAAAGGTCAAACAAGAGAATAATTAAAACCCTGACTTGAAGAGCTAGCTAGTGTTCACTCATTCAGTATAAATCTGAAGAAAAATCTCTTACAGTGTGATCATAACCACTTTCACTGAATCCGTTTCAAAATATAAACTTTAAAATCGAACAAAGGTCAGCTAAGTCCCAAAATAACCTTTATAAAGAACCATTTCTATCAGAAAACTATTGGACCTTAATTGCCAAACTGCACATTAAAATCCTATTGTTATATTGTACTTTAAAAATAAAGTCTAGCCTTACAAAATGTCAAATATTAATAGAAATAAGAATGTTGCTAAAAGCCTTCCAGTTAATTGTTCGTAGCCCAATTCATTCATACAAAGGGAAATGTTCCCAAAAAGTAAACAGAAATGGTTTCAGAGTACTTTCGTCTATTGACTTAAATTTCCTGCCATCGGTTCTAATCCATTCTAACAGAGGATTTAAGGAAATGAATATATCTCTGTGCATATACCACTACAAAATGGGAATACGAACTCAGTTATAAGAAAATGTGAAAAGTATAAAATAGTGCTAAAAAATAGAAATAAGAAAAATTGTTTATCATTCTGGTAGCAAATATTTTGAAGGCATTGTAACCCCATTTTAAGAAAGGCCTGGTTTACTTCAGTTTATCATGGGACAATAGGTACACTGTTTTATAAATTTGTTCCCTGTATGCTGTTATTTCTTAAGCGGAAAACCTACTATCTAACCCAAATAGTCACCTTTTGGGACAATGATGTTGATATCAGCTGTTGAACTAAGTAAATCACGTGAATTATCATGCATATGCCCACATTATAGCTGTGGAGTAAACAATCAACCATAAAATCTAACAAGAAACTGAATAAGCTTTTCCTATTCTATCAATTCCTTCTCCTTGTTGTTCTGTCTTCATTAACAATGCTAGTAGATAAACTCTCAACCCATCTGACTGCAGTTTGTGGTTAGGGAGGTTGAAAACTAAGCAATAGGACTTGATATCATAGGAAGAAAATTTTAGTATTTTATAATGATGATTTATTTATAAATAAACGCATTTGCTCTCATAATACTCCCCCTTAAATACATACTGAACACCGCAAATAAGTCATTTTCTTCCGTACTTAAGGAAGACAGCAAATTTCAAATAATTTCCTAGGAGGTAATAATAAATGTATGATTTATTTAACACCTTTCACCAACTCCGTGAAAGATCACTGATGTCACATAAATCTATAGCATAAGGAAATAAGGAACTCAAGAACCCTGCCAGCCACCCCTGCTTTATAGATGGAATGAATATGACAACTTAAGCAATTTACTCAGAGACTGGGTAGCTCATTCCTGGCATTCATTCAATAGATATTTATTAAAGGCTTCTATATCCAGTACTCTGTCATGAACGCTTAGATGAAAAATACTTTCTTCCTTTTGTTCACTGGCATCTTTACCTTTTTTCTACAAAAAACAAAAAAATCTAACTTGTATTAAAAAAGAAAAATCTTTAGAATAGTAATATGATGCTGAGTGAATTCAAGAGGAATTCAGAGAACAAGATTCCTGGAATTAGAAATATTTGTAAAGTCATAGAAGACTGAGAGCTAAGTCTCCACCTGTTTGTACCTTCCACTCTATACCTATTCCTATGAAAATACACAAAGCATGAAGAGTTCAGTTTTATAAAGAAATTGGATTTAGAGCCAGCTAATCTGTGTTCTCTGCTGCCCTGACATTTTCTAAGCTAAAAACCTACTATCTAACCCAAATAGTCACCTTTTGGGACAATGATGTTGATATCAGCTGTTGAACTAAGTAAATCACGTGAATTATCATACATATGCCCACATTATTACAGTAACAAACTTTTAGACAAGTTATTTAACTTTTCTCTAACTCAGATTCTTCTATGCATAAAATAATATAAAGCATAGCTATGCAGATCAAATGTAACACATTGTATAATCATGAGAAAATTATCTTTTAAATGCTAAATTTCTACCAAACATCAGTCTTAACACATGAATATTTTGCCAACAGTTATGCATACTTCCACTGAACGTGTAGCAAAAAGATTTAGCCAAAATTTCTGACCTATAAAGAGTCAGGTATTAGAAACATTAAAATACAGTATCTGCCCTTAACAATGTGACTCACCATTTTTTGGATATAGAACTCTAATAGGATGTGAATATTCTGCTCTCATCATTAATATAGCAAGGAAAATGAAGACCTTAAAAAATATGATTAGGATGCCATAATACTGCTAACCTATTAAGAAGAGATAAATAAAATGTAAGTTTAGAAGTTTCTTTTTTCTACAAACATGATTTAACTGAAATTCATTTTTTAATTCAATGTTTTTATTATCTCTCCATGGCTTTAATTCTAGCTGTATTTAAATAGCAAGTTATAGCTATCAAAATATGTTTCTAGCTATTTGTTTTTATATTAAAACCTTGATTCTATTGGGATTTTCATTTGCCTTACATTTATTGAGATAACAAGAATTATATCAATAAGCTAATCCACAAATCTTTCCAATTACCAGTGGATTTCTTGGAATGGGTTGATCTTCTGGGATGGTTCCCACCATGGCCACTATTTCAAACAAGTGTGTTCCTAGACATTCATTTACTCCTTTCACAAACATTGCACTTTTATTACACACCAGGACTAAAAATGCAAACATAAATGAAATAGGACTTACCTCTAAGAGTTAAGGTATTTTCTACCCCAGCATTTATCAGATCACTATTAGGAATTTCAAGGATCCCAATCCTCACCCCCAGGATTGTGGCACCTTAAACGAATGAAAGTGTCAAGCCTCCAATAGCAAGAGTTGACTATTCTAGATTGAACAAACTTCACGTGGTTTTAAATACACTATAAGAAAATGTATATAAACCTATGTATGTTTTTAAAGTAACAGTTCTTGTTAATAACTCCAAAATTTTTTTCATAAGCTTTAAGTGCTAGTACAAATATCAGGTAAACCAAATAGAGAAACTTAATCATATTACTTCATCAATATAATTGCAATTCAGTCAAAAGTTGGCCACTCTCCCTAAAAGTCAACTGCCATGCTTTCCATTTTTGTACTGTTAATAGCACCATAATTCAAAGAAAAACATTCTTGCTAAGATTCCATTAGATACTTATAACATAGAGCAGTGGTCTAGGGATCAGTAATATCAGCATCACCTAGGAGACTTGTGAGAGAATGTCAAATCTTTGTCTCTCTTTACCGACCTCTTAAATCAGAAACTCTGGGGTAGGTTCCAGAAATTCCAAACCTTCCAGGAGATTCTGATGCCTACTCAAGTTCAAGACCCACTGCATTAGAGATTCTCTCCTACACGCAACCTAGTTAGAGCAAAGACGCTCTCTCTGTAAGTAACTTTTTCTTATTGCTTCAGTTACAGTGCTATTTTTTCCTCCACCAACTGAGTAATTTCCATTATCTATAAATTACATCACTCTCTAAAACACTAATTTTTCTTAAAATACATGGGGTACAATCATCCCCTAAAATTTCCTTTTCTTTACAACAATATTTTAAAAATCTAAAAATTATTATAATGTATTATTATTACAACTGCAATTTTTAAAAGTCAACAAAATAAATTGTCAAGAGTAAGCCTAGTATTCTTAATGTGACAATAACCTAGGAGATACGTCTGTTTATTGCTGAAGAAATTCCTCTGCCAGGAAGACACAGACATAGTCATGGAAGGAATTTTCTAAACATCAAAGGCTAAACAACAGTTGCTTTTCATTGATTGGTAAGGAGGAGGAATGAGTCCAAAATTCAAGCTTAATCCACCAGAAAATACTCAAACTTTTCCCATAAGAAATGTTAAGAACAAAATAATACCATAGTAAAAGCCATAAAATAAAAGTAAAAGCCTCAAAAAATAAAAACAAAAACAAAAACCAACTATGGTAATAAACTCAAAAAACAAAGTAGCTGCAGGCTGCTTCACAATAATGGGCTTCAAGCCTGGTCCTTGTCCAATAATAAAGTACGATATATAAATAATTATTGGGCAACTTGTAAATTACTACAGTACTTGATAGACATTGCACAAAATAGAATTTATTATACCATACTTCTGCTTCATGTCTGTTCCTAGAAGGCTAGAGATGAGGCCCAACAGAAGTGTCAAATGCCTAGAGACATGGAATACAGTTGACTCCCTTAGCTGATAATGGAACCAGCCCACAGGGACTCTGACCTTGCTGCAGCTGCTTCTGATTTGCAAGTGTCAGCTCCAGTATCTTTTTCTGTCTCTTGTCTCCCAAACTTGCAATTTATCATTTCTGAAGACTTTGACATTATTTCCATAGCTCCTTTAATTTCTGGACTGATTTGAAACAAAAGTTTCTTCTTAAGCCCACACAGAAATTTTTATAATAACCTGCCTAAATAATGCATGGAATAAACTGGAGGAGTGGGTGTGAGGTGATAGAAAAGGGTTTGCATCAGTTTAAATACTAAGTGTAGAACACTTTGGAAATTAGGTTTGTATACATATTAAGTGTCCAAATGCAACTGTGTGTACTTTCATTTTTGATGACTGACCCACAATTAACATTCATTATGTTATGAGAGTAAGTCATTTATTGCTATAAATGGACATACACTAGACTGCCTTGTCAGTCTGCTCCAGTGCATGAATCTTCTCATCCATACGCTATACGCCTCAGCCTACTACCAAAGCCTCTGTCAGCAGAGACCTTGGGAAATACATCTCAGTTTCTACTCCGTCCTAATTTAATTCTGTCCTACATATAAGTTCCACTCTCTGATGTAGCTATTGGCTCAAAAGGATAGTGCCGTACAAGCAATTGGACCAAAGAGGAGAAAAAAAGCAAACCAAAGAATGTCGAATGACTAAAATATAATGAGGGCATTTTAACCTACAGCTAATAAGCTGGTTCTGAAGGCAACATCCACAGAAAACCCTTGAAGGAAACAAACTCATTTGTAAGAAAATGCTCTAATATGTCTATCCCACTCCCATTGGGGCTTGAATATTTTTAAATAATTGATAGGTACAAGCAAGTAATGTTTTAAATAATGAAGAACTTTATTATCATAAGTCAATATCCAAAACTCATGGTTGAACTTGGGTACTTGGTGCTATGAATTCACCAAAGGACTATTAAAATCACTCTGGCCACTCATTAAGCCAAAGCTCTGAGGCCACCTGACACTTAAAAAAGTAACAGCAACCTAAAACTTAAATGAAAAAAAATGAATGAAAAATCTATTGCCTTGAAGAGTTGATTCATATATTTCAAAGGTCAGTTATGTGATTTATACAACCTGAAAGGCCTAAGGTGAAGTTATTTGGGCTAATGGAACGGCAGCTCTAGAAAGAAACTCAAACACAGTAGAAATGCCAACCACTTGATTGTAATGACTACGCTTTCTGCAGTAAATTTTTATAATGTGAAAGAGGGTAGCCAAACAGATATTTCTCAATAATTCGCCTAAAAAGACACATCACAGTCCCTAAGTCTTAACAACTTTTCACAAAGATGCACATCAAATCTCCTCTCTTAGTAACCATCCTGCATTTTATTAACTTCATGGTGTAATTTCAAATTCTTATCTGTTGACTTAAAAATAAAGCACAAATCACATTCAGTTAAGAAATATGTAAGATTATGTTAACGTTTCATACAAAATTTTTTTACTATTAGACAGGTGTGATGGCTCATATGCTTATAACCTCAGCACATTACATTGATTTAGCTTACCCACCTTTCCCTGGATTAGGCATACTTCAAATATGAGGGCTACTGACACACCAAAGTTGAGTCCTCCACCAAAATATACATATTTCATGTCAAGGCACTGAAGGTAGCATGTCAGTCAGGGTGTCATTTCAATTAGCAACAAAATTGTCCCGATGGTGTAACTATGAATTTCACTAATATGTGTTTAATAGCAAATATGAGGATGCTATTTGGTGGAGACAATTCTGGATAAAAAGCACATGGTAAATAAGGCTAATAAATGGGGGGAAACAGTACTTGAGCAGTGCATACACTCTTTAGATTTTGTAACATCATCTCCATAAGGTTTGAAGCCAATTAGCAGGCTAGAAGAGACCCAAATCAGAAAAAAACTTTTAAACAGAGTCCCTCAGACAGCTACTTCACTTTAATAGATACATCCAAGAATTAAATATGCTAACGAAGGTATCTCAGACTTCAGCGTGCCTCACCCACATTCCTTTTGTATTATATTAAAGTAAATGTAAGTTGTGAAATACTACTCGGAAAAAATTACATCTAAAATTAAAAGTAATGGCATTTTAATTGAAAAGTTATGAAGGTGATAGTAAATGATAAGATACATAATTATGATACAAAAATTAAGCAAAACTTTATAAAATTCTATTAATCATACCATACCTGCTTGAGACAATGAAAATCAACCTCTAAGCATTTAAAATAAAAAAATTTTTATATCCTAAGATACTATCTTATCTGGAAGCTCTTCTACATCTAAAAATAAGTTTTGTCTAGGGTGGTGCCAGTGGCTCAAAGGAGTAAGACGCCAGCCCCATATGCGGAGGTGGCGGGTTCAAACCCAGCCCTGGCCAAAAACTGCAAAAAATAGTAATAATAAATTTTGTCTTCATCTTAAAGGCTGATATTTTCATTGACATCATAACATTAAATACAAATTGTCAATACTGATTATGATTAAAAAACATCAATTAGCTTAAATGCCCTAGTTTAAATTCGCATCAATAATGGTAGAATGTGTTAAGGAATCTATCTTTAAAACAAAACTCTCTTCCCATCTGTGAATAAAGTCCAAGCGTTAAAACCTATGGTCTTTTGCTTTTTTCCATCATGCTATAAACATGCTATAAATAGTTTGACAGACAGTTTCACCTTCCCTTGAACCAACACTGACTAGAACAGGGATAAGGACTTTTGTCTCCTCCCTCCCCTGGGGCCCAGTAGGATGAATGCCTGAGGGATTCCACACAAGCTTTAGATGTCTTGGACTTAAATCCTATTTGTTTTGGAACCATGAGTTCCTTTCTTATTAAATTCTTCTATTTGCCAGGAGAAAAACAGAACAAAAAAGAAAAAGTTCCATGTGTTGACTTTAAGGGTTGCCTTATCTGTTATGATTGGAAATGTCAAGACTTTTTCTCAAGACAACAATTAGCTTATGCCTTTGTTTTTTTATAGTATCTTAGAGAGAAGAGTGAAGTGACTGGAGTCTGTTTTACAGTGGCATTTAACTAAAGCCTTAGGTGCAGTCTCTCTCATATACCCAATTTAAAAGTCTTTGAAAGTAGACCCCAAGAAATAAAAACAAACTGCCACCCAAAACTGAAGCTGATTGTCAACCCAAATCACCTATATGTGATCATACTGCTCTAATGACCAGAAGGATGAAAAAATTGGATAGGGAGAAAAAATAAAGGACAGAGCCACCGTCCTTTCTATTTCTGCTGCTCTGCTATTCCCATGAGACAGAGGTTCCACCGCAATATCAACCTAATCGTAACAGTAGAAGTTGAAAGCTTACTTTTATGCTAAAATGAAAGGGCCAATGACTGTTATAAAAGCAACAAAGAGGCCAGATGTGGTGACTCATGCCTGTAGTCACTGCAAGGCCAAGGCAAGAGGATTGCTTGAGCTCAGGAGTACCTGACCCATCCCTACTATAAACAGAAAAATTAGCAGGTGTGCACCTATAGTCCTAGCTACTTGGGAGGCTGAAGGAGGATCCCTTGACCTCAGGAACTTAAGGCTGACATCACTGCATTCTAGCTAAGGTGACAGAGTGACACTCTGTCTAACCGAAAAACAAAAAAACGACCAAGAAAATCCTAAAGAGAAAAGAATATTTTCCATGACTTATGTTTCATGGGTCACTAACCAATAAAGTGATGAATTTCAAAGAAAGTACTGTTCCAGCCTTTGCCAACTTCATCCCCTATTTACAACTGCCAAAGTAGACAGTACAATTCTCACCTGGGGTCAGTCAAGAAAACCAGAGCCTCATTCAAATACTAGATCCCCTGAGTCCTGACTCAGCTTACTGGAGATGTGTTTCCTTTGCAACCTATTGGTGACTGCTGATTCTCAGCATACTGGTAGTGCCTCAGTTGCACTAGAGAGTAGCATCTGTTTCCTCTTGTAACTTGGCAGTCTCCTCTCGGACACGTGAACTGAAGTTAGCAGAGAGCTCTGCATACCCTAAAAGCTTCATAAACATCTCTGGCTCTCTCTGAAGAGGTGCAACGAGGAGAGGAAATGTATGTACTATGAAAACAGAGTTGTTCTATTTTATTTAGCACCATACCACAGTGCCTGGCCCGATACGTGGCACAGAATAGGTTCTGAATAACTATAAAGTGACTGAAAGACATGCGTCTTGAAAGTAAAACAAAAATGCAACACAGAATATGGCTGGTGAACTGCAGAGAATGACACCATAGCCTATCAAAGGCACAAACAATTGATCGTGGTCTTAGAAAGCCCTAAAGTTTAGGTTCAAAGATGACCTCAAACAACTTTTCCTCTGCCAAGGTTCAGGACAGTACAGATGGAAGATACTGCTATGGCAAGGTGAAAAGAGCACAGGACTGGGAATAAGATGACCTGGTTTCAAATTCTAAATCCACCACTTAATAGCTATGACCTGGGGCAAGTCATTTTAACCTCTCAGCTTTCCTCCCTGTCTCAGGAGGGAATACTACTCACTTCACAGTCTAGTTGTACTTGGAAATGAGGCCAAGAGTAAGCAAGCTCCTGGAGGGAGGGATAGCAGGAAAGAGAGACGAGAGAGAGGGAGGCACTGGCTGCAGCAGGGGTGAAGTTCCACCTCTAGGAACTTCAAAACGGTATTTTCCATAGAGGGCTTGGTGTGTGATAACAGCTGTGGGAATGCACTCGAGAGATTTTATGAAGAGATTGACAGGACCTGGTGACAACATGGAGTCGAAGGCTCTCAAAGAGATCTTGGTCTGCCCTCATCTGGTAGGGCCCGGATTCATTCTTTTAGGCTTATTCCTAACATGATGAATCTCTTTTCATTAGGGAGGAGTGGGTAATTTGGAAAGAATGCCTTTAAATGTTTCCTTTACAAGTTTAGTGTTCTAATAAGACATAATGCTGCTGTCTGGGTTTTCTTCTTGTTTGGGGAGGGGAGTGGAGGGAAGCTGCTGGCTCCTTTTATGCTTTTAGATTTTTTAATGAAAGTTTTAAACTTTGTACTTGTGCCCCAAGGCAATTACCATTAAGGGTGCCTTTTAAGCACTGAAACTACCTCTCTAATTAATTTGCTTTTTATGTCACCTTTGTTGGCCTCTCTTCACAGGTAAATCAAACTTTTTTTCCTCACAGCTTATTTTTTCAAAACAGGTGATTCCCTCCTGCCACCTGAAACAAATCCTATAAAAGAAACTAGAAATGTTTCAAATGGGTGTCCAGTTCTAAGCTGAGAACTTGCCCTGGGAAGAGCTAACCTGACTCAGAACAAGTAGGTCAGTGAACAAAAGAGAGTAAGGCCTAGAGAAAAAACCAGATCCCTGTCTCGTCAAATACAAAAATCAAATCAAATGCATTGAAGACTTAAATCTAAGACCTGACACTATGAAAATACTAAAAGAAAACACTGGGGAAATGGTCAGGACATTGGTCCGTGCAAGGACTTCTGAGTAAAACACCCAAAGCACAGGCAATCAAAGAAAGACTGGACCACGGGGATCTCGGCAAGCTGAAAAGCAAAGGAAACAACAAAGGGAAGAAACATCCCACAGAATGAGAGAGAATATTTACAAACTACCAATCTGACAAGGGATTAATAAGTAGGAAAACAGGGAAAAGTCAGATAATCTGATTAAAAGGTGGGCTATAGATCTGAAGGGGCGTTTCTCAAAAGAAAACATACAAACGGCCAATATGTATACAAGATGCTCAACATCATGATTTATTAGAAATGCAAATCAAAACTACAATGAGATATCATCTCATCCCACTTAAAATAGCTTTTATGAAAAGACTGGCAAGAACAAATGCTGGAAAGGATGTGGAGAAAAGGGAACGCTTGCACACTGTTGGTGAGAATGTACATTAGTCCAACCACCATGGAGAATAGGATGACGGTCCCTCATGTTAACCGGTTTAATGAAAGTATTTCAAATTGTATATAAAACCAGCACATTGTACCCCATAAACACATTAATGTACACAGCTATGATTTAATAATAAAAAAAAACTATAAGTAAAACTACCGTATAATCCAGAAATCCCACTGCTGGTTACATATCCAGAGGATGAGAATTTCATATATTGATAAGATACCTGTACTCCCATGTTTATTGCAGCACTATACCATAGCCAAGATAAAGAATCAACGTAAGCGTCTATCCATGGATGAATGGGTAAGAAATTGTGGTGTTTACATATACTCTATGGACTATCATGTAGGCACAAAAAGAATGAAATCCTTGACTCCAGATTTAGATTGAGATATCTACAAGAAATTAGGTATCAAATTGCCCCCCCAACATCCCCTTACTCAGCTCCCTCCATCTACTACGTAGATCTTTCTCTCAATATTATGTCACCAGTTAAAAACTCCTTCCACGTCTTAGGCATGGAGCACTGGAGACAATTCAGTTGCCTCATGTATACTTGAAAGAAGATACAGGTTACTTTCCAAAATCAATTAAAAGCTAAACAGCACTTTTTTTAAAAAGTGAACCAAAAGAAAAATTTCTTTCTTTGTATGAAAAAATAAGCATTGCCACTGATTTTGGCTAAGACAAACTACAGATTTTGATTTTTTGAAAAAAATTCAAAAAATCAAAATCTTCTCGTCACTGCAAAAGTGGTAGATGGTGTTCTATTCAGTCAGAATACATTAATAGAAAAGTAAATGATTTTTTCTGTTTTTTTCTTATTAGATCATAGCTGTGTACATTAATGCAATCATGGGGCCCAATGCGCTGGTTTCATATACAATCTGAAATATTTTCATCAAACTGGTTAACATAGCATCATGGCATTTTCTTAGTTATTGTGTTAAGACCTTTACATTCTGCATTCAGTAAGTTTCACCTGTACCCTTCTAAGATGCACCATAGGTGTGATCCCACCAATTGCCCCCCCTACCCATCCTCCCTCCTCCCCGCCCCTCCCTTGCTCCTTTCCCCATATTCTTGTGCTGTAATTGGATTATAACTTTCATATGAAAGCTATAAATTAGTTTCATAGTAGAGCTGAGTTCATTGGATACTTTTTCTTCCATTCTTGAGATACTTTGCTAAGAAGAATATGTTCTAGCTCCATCCATGTAAACATGAAAGAAGTAAAGTCTCCATCTTTCTTTAAAGCTGCATAATATTCCATGGTGTACATATACCACAATTTATTAATCCATTCGTAGGTTGATGGGCACTTGGGTTTCTTCCATGACTTAGCAATTATGAATTGGGCTGCAATAAAGATTCTAACTCCAGTTAAGATTAGCCCACATCACAAAATCCCAAAACCAGAGATGTTGGCGTGAATGTGGAGAAAAGGGAATGCTTTTACATTGCTGGTGGGAATGCAAACTAATACGCTCCTTTTGGAAAAATACTTGGAGAATACGTAGAGATCTAAAAATAGACCTGCCATTTGATCCTATAATTCCTCTACTAGGTATATATCCAAAAGACCAAAAATCACATTATAACAAAGATATTTGTACCAGAAAAGTAAATAATTTAAAAGGCCTATTACTCACATGAGGACAAGACTTTTAAAATGAGATTATGGGTACCATAGAAGGAATGAGACGGGAAGAGAGTCAGCACCCATTAAAGCAAGTAACTCAGCAGGCCAAATGCTCACTACCCATTATTTCAACTAGGTTCATCTGGTTAACTCTCCACTGCTACACTCAAACTAGTGAATTGTCATTCTGAAGATTATTTTAAGGCCTAGAGTGGTGAGTCACGCCTGTAATCTGTAAGCACTCTCAGGGGCCAAGAAGGACAGATTGCTTGAACTCACAAGTTGAGAGACTAGACAGAGCAAGAGCCAGACCCCATCTCTACTTAAAACAGAAAAATTAACCAGGCATAGTGGCGAGCTCCTGTAGTCCCAGCTACTCGTGAGACTGAGGAAAGAGGATTGGTTGAGCCCAGGAGATGGAGGTTGCTGTGCACTGTGATTATACCACTGCACTCAACAGAGTGAGACTCTGTCTCAATAAATATATAAATAAATAAAAGTATTTTAATTATTAAAGTTACCATATTAAACCCTGGGGCCAGAAAGGACACCAAAATCATTCAAAACATCTCTAATTCTAGATGACGATACTTCAAAGCCATCTCAAATAAATAAGAACTTAATGACTTCTTAAAATCATGCAGAGAAAGCATTTTAAAATGCCTTCTAGTGTTCAGTATTTCAGAAAATATTTATTCTAACCTGAGTCCCTCCTGCTATAATTTATCCTTATTTTATATTTTTATACTATTATCAATCATATAT
>CAUYON010116025.1:0-33252 GCA_963573935.1 Arctocebus calabarensis | reverse complement strand
TAGAGTGCCGTGGCGTCACACTGCTCACAGCAACCTCCAGCTCTTGGGCTTAAGCGATTCTCTTGCCTCAGCCTCCTGAGTAGCTGGGACTACAGGCGCCCGCCACAGCGCCCGGCTATTTTTTTGTTTTGCAGTTCGGCCGAGCCCGGGCTTCAACCCGCCACCTTCGGTATATGGGGCCAGCGCCCTACTCACTGAGCCACAGGAGCCGCCAAGCTCTCTTTTTTTTTTGAGACAGAGTCTCACTTTGACGCCCTTGGTAGAGTGCCGTGGCGTCATAGTTAACAGTAACCTCAAACTCTTCGGCTCAAGTGATCGTTTTGCCTCAGCCTCCGAAGTAGCTGGGACTACAGGTGCCCACCACAATGCCTGGCTATTTTTTTTGTTGTGGTTGTCATTGTTGTTTAGTAGGCCAAGTTCGAACCCACCAGCCTTGGTGTATGTGGCTGGTTCCCTACCCAATGGGCTATGGGTGCCACCGACTGACTTTTTCTTGGTCCAGGTTCCATAGCTCCATTTCTTAGCTCCTTGCTTAATGGAGTTTAAGAAACATGAAAGAGCCATCCTTAGGGCTCAGATGGTTCATGCCACCAAAGAAATTTACATAGCCTGGGCAAGACGCTCAGAGTTTGTGCCTATCCATACGGATGGCAAAGGGTGTTCAGTATCAGATCAGCCTGGAAAGAACCAGGACTGGGTTTGCATACAGGGCATTCCCACATGTACACAGTTGTGGCAAACCAGACTATCTGCAAGGATTTGAGTCATCAGTAACCATTGGACAACATTTACAATTATTCTTAATCCCTGATGGGAAGTTCTGAATGGACTCTTTCTTTGTGGTTTACTTAAATTTTGTTATTAAATATATTCTCCTCCAGTATAAGAACAGATGTAAAGAGAATAAAGTGAAGAGAAAATAAAAACAAAATAGGCCATGTTAAGAGATTTTAGGGCTGTGAATCTAGTGAGTGAGGAAAGCACGTCACAGCTTCACAGGCCTTGTTACCCTCTTGGGTTGGATGCTCACACTACAACCTGGGGTTGGCACCACAAAAATGCCTTTCGGACCTTCTACTGTCACAGGTGCTCTTCTCCTATCAGCATGAAATCACTTTAACTTTTTTTGGTCATAAAATGAGTAAGCATCACCAGGCAACTACTCCCCACCCCTTCCCTGCTGCCCCCATAGTCACTGTCCAGCCCCCAGGTTTCTAGTGCTATTATTTTATGTCAGTTTAATTCTTCAAACTCAAAAGGGTAGATGAACTTAATGTCCCTCAATCCGTACCTAACCAGCTTGGAACTAATCTTTACTATCCTGGAAGACTGGTGGATCTCATGCGTCTCTTACCAGACTCCCCATCCTGAAATCTCAGATTCCACAATTACCTGTCACCTCTTGTTAGGCACCTGCCTTTCTCTGTGACTCCACAGAAAAGTAACCTGAAATCTTTAGTTGCCCAAACAAAACTAAGACCATTCTTCAGCCTTTAACAAAAAAGTGACTGATGGCTTGGGGGAGGGGGGCGGAAAACACAACAGCTGACATTAGGTAGCCACAACTTTCAGATTCTACCAGTCAGGCTTCTTCCCAGGGCCTCACTGGCTTTCTTTTCTCCGCCATGGCCAAGTAGAAGTCCTTGCTATTAGGTTGTCTTCAGGAAGACCAGAGCCTTCCCTAACTGGAGTACTAGTTTAACACCGTAATACTTCAGAGAGCTGCTCTCAAAGAAGACGTTTTACACTGTAAGTCTAAAAATTCAGAAATTTACAGACCTAGAATGATACTTTGGATTTTCTCTGCAAAGCCAAAGCCCAATGTTTTCCCTAGAAAAAAAATTATGTCATATCTGTTCAACTTTGTTAGTTTACCACTTCTTAATTCCTTCCTCACGTCATTGCTCTTCTGTATAAACAATAATCCCAAATCATTATTCTCTTTGCTTCAACTCCAATCTCTGAAACTCAGGGTTGTTGAGAGGGTTAAAGTAATTAATACATGTAAACCTTTACTGCAATTTTTAGTACATACTATGTGTTCAATGAAAAAAATAGATTATTATTGTCATTCACATAATTTGTTATTTGAAAATCTCCTAAAATAATAGTCCATTATTGGATAAACCCTTATAAATAGGAGCTAAATATTTGTTAACTTTTTATCTTCTGAAATGTCTAGCAAATAATAAGCACTTAATAAATACAATATTGAGTGAATTGCTTAATTCATCAAGTATTTATAGTCTAAGATATAGTTCTACTCATAACACATAAAAGTAATAGATGGTTCTGTTTTTAAGGAGTAAATAACCATGTGCACATATAATTATAATACAAGACAAAGTTTAGTCATTTGAGAAGTTTAAAAAACTGCTAAGGGGTCCAAAGACAGACCAAAATCATAGTAACAGTACAGAGCAGAGATTTTTCAACCAGTGTGCTGTGGCACATTGGTGCACCACGAGAGGAACTTAGGTGTGTTGTGAAAAATTTTAAATATCATTAATTAAATTATTTTCAAATGATGTTCAAGGTACAGTAAGTACATTCTTTTTTTTAACTATTTTTTTTTTGGTCAACATAATCTAAGTGTGCCCTGAGATTTAAAAAAAAAAGGTTGAAAAGCATTGGTATGGAGTAATGGTTTTAAGTGTGGTTCTGGGAACCTTTGTGCAGTTCCTGAGACCCTTTCAGGGAGTCTACAAGGCCAAAACGAATTTTCAGGATAATACTAAGACCTTTTTTACCTCTTCCATTCATTCTCTAAGGAGCCTACATTGGAAGTTCCAGAGTTCCCTGACCTATGGATACCGCAACAGATTTTACATAAAAGAATCTAACTCTGCGATTAAGCCAAGACATTAAAGAGATCTTCGAAATGCAAACCAATGTCACTTTTCTAATTACATTTTTTGTTCTGGAAAATGTGTTTTTCCACAAAAGGGTTAGGGTATATCTATTACCATGTAATAGGTTGTTCTCTTTAAGCAAATATTTTGAATATTTCTTGGTTTTAATTTCAAATGAGGCAAATATCTGTATATATTAATGTATTCATGTATATTGCCCACATAAGAGCTGTCTGGGGTCTTCAATAATTCCGAAGAGTGTAAGAGAATCCGAGAACAATAACTTCAAGAACCACTAAGAGTCGTTTCACGTCTGACAAGGAAAATAGTTTTACTTAGGAGGTGAACGTTCAAGGTGACGTCTAGAAGAGAACTGATAACTTGGTTTGATGGAGAAAGAGATGAGTTCAAGTTTCAGTCTTTCTCACCGACCTTCAAAACCTTCAGGAATTCCTGCGCCCAGCCCTTTGCTTTCCATTACCTTTTCACCTGCGCTTCTTCCCCACCTGCCTTGGGTCTTCCAGGGCTGGGTCCATATCCTCCTTTTGCGTTTTAAGGCCCCTGGCATTCCTGCCTAGGACAGAGGTCTCCAGATAGCCTTCTTTTCTATACCCGCTGAGGTCAACCTCGACTTCTCTCTTTCAAGCCCAAGAGGCGGAAGGTAGGACTAGAGTGTGCGGCAGAGCCCTGCCCTTTTTGCCTTCTCCCTTCCGGAGCCCCAGGTCCCCAGTGAACCCCTGGCGCTCCCAGGACCCTGCTGGGTCCCCTCGAGGCTCTCTCTGAAAGGTGACTGACCGCGACAACGTCCACGCTCCAGCCGGGACCCCGCTCGCTCGGCCGCGCCCCGGCCCCTCTCAAGCCCCGCGCTCACCTGAGCCGGAGACGCCCCCGGCTCTCCGCCACCTCGGCCAGCCTCCTCCAGCCCCGGCCCTCGGGCGCCCGGTCCAAGCTCTCGCTGAGCCTCCGCAGCAGCGGCTCCCGCAGGCGGTTGAGGGTCGCGCCGGCCGAAGGCGGCTGTGAACCCGAGGGCGGCGAGGCCTGAAGCGGCTCCCCCCACAGCGACATGGCCTGCGCCGACGACCCCGGACCGCCGCAGCTCCACAGCGCGCCTTCCGCTCGCCCCCTCGCTCGCCGGCGAGCTTCGGAGGCAGGGGCGGAAGGACAAGTCGGGTGCGCGGCACAGCCCTCGGAGGAGGAAGCTCGGCTCTCCGCTCAGCTGAGGAGAGTTTGCAGCTGGGAGTCGAGCCGGCTGGCCGCAGCGACCGCGCTGGGGGCGGGGCCTCTAGGCGGGGGCGGGGCCCACCGCGCGCACGCGCCTCCCTCGCCCTCCCTGGGAGCTCGCCGTGGCGCGCGCTTCAAACCCCGGCGGTGGAGGCGCGTCGAGCAGGAAGGGACCCGGCAGCAGCTGGAGGAGGAAGCGGTGGAGGAACTACGCCCTGGCGGCTCCTCCACGGCGAGGAAGCCTGCGGCGTCGGGGCTTCCCGAGACGTGGGAGGAGGCTTGCCTCACACCAGCGAGGGGAGCACGCGGCTCTTGGTCCCCGGTTCCCGGCCCCCGCTCGCCTGAGCGGCAGCGCTCAGCTGACGTAGGGACTTGAGGGTGTCCGGCCACCCCGCCGGCGCTTCTGGTTTTAGAGTTAGATGTGTGTGGATTGCCGAGGGAAGTAGGGGTGGAGATCGGGTTACTTACGTTGGAATTGCCGAAATCTCTAGACTTTAAAAAAAAAAAAGTTACTTAAAAAACTGAGCTATGGTGTATTTTTAAGGCTAATCAGATGTTGAAGATGTTGGGTTTTAGCAGGAATCATCTGGTTTCTGGTGGATCAGACTGCCACCCACAATCTTCCTAATCAAAGCAGGCAGACTTATAGAGAATGCCCTTCCCTAGAATGATACAGAATAGATGAAGCAATAGACAAAGATTACACCTGTGCACCCGCTCCCAGCCTTACCAGTTTCCAAGAACATTATCTTGTTGAAAACTATAGGTTAGTTTGGAACAAAAGCAAACCATTTATGAGGTGTTATCAGCCAACAGCCCCTGATACAAGGCTTCCTGGCCCAATTTCAGTTGCCATTAGCATTTTCATCATCCAAGACAGCAGAATTTTCCATAGCAATGATTCAGACACCCAGATTCTCACACCTTTTAGTGAGGTAGGCGCGCTGTACAGTCTCTGCCATATTTTATTACAGTCATTGAACTTTTTCACTCCAGTGTAGGTTCAGAGTTCAGAATGCAGTGTATTTGCTAAGAGTATAACCTTTGTATCCAGAAAAATCTGCTGGATTCAGGTTTTAGGAGCTTGAATAAGTTACTTAATTTTTCTTTTTTTTTTTTTGAGACAGAGCCTCAAGCTGTCACCCTTGATAGAGTGCAATGGCATCACAGCTCACAGCAACCTCCAATTCCGGAGCTCAAGCGAGTCTCCTGCCTCTGCCTCCCAAGTAGCTGGGACTACAGGCGCCCGCCACAACGCCCGGCCATTTTTTGGTTGCAGCCATCATTGTTGTTTGGTGGGCCCGGGCTGAATTCGAACCTGTCAGCTCAGGTGTATGTGGCTGGCGCCTTAGCCTGTTGAGCCACAGGTGCCGAGCCAAGTTACTTAATTTTTCTGTCTCCTCTGTTAAAATGAGACTGCAATATGGTTTGTATAGGTTGTTGCCAAAATTAAAGAAGTTGATGTACACGAAGCACTTAATCAATGACCAGCACATAGTAGGTACTTAATAAATGCTATCATTTATTAAGCACATCCAAATGTTGTTTCATACTCAGCTTGGTGTGGCAAGTCTTTTCCAATAGTTTCTAGTGACTTCCTGTTTTGTCCTCAGTCATTGAACAAATATTTTCTGGGAAGCTATTTCCTGCATGTGGCAATTATAAAAGTCAAGTTTTCTAGTCTTTATTGGAACCTTATGTTTTAATTTAGGTTCAACAGACTTCTTTTAAATGCAGATGTCTTAGAAAAGTCTTCATGTTAAAGTCATTGCATATGCAGCTTCTCATAGGTGCATGTGGGTTAAAATGAGTACCAATGTAAGTTACCCTGAGAATATCCTTTACAATTTGATTAGGTCCTACTTAGTATAATTCAGTTGGTCACTGTATTGACACTTCTTGCTCTCTCCTCCCATTCCTGTGAACTGACATTACAATTTTTGACTGGTCTTTTTTTCCTCTTCATCAAATGTTAATGTTTCTATTATATAATTTCACTCCGGAGGTTCTTTTCTGGGGCATAATGGTATAGTGGAATGTGACCTTAAGAGTTAGCCCTGAATTTGAACCTTTTTTTTTCCTTTTGCCCTAGAATGTTTATTTTGGCACAGTTCATAAAGAGGGAAGGGGGGGTGGGCAGAAGGAGAGAGGGTATGAGGCAGGATCTCACCTAATGTGCACATTCTGAGGGTATATAACATGCCCCTGGCTTAGGGGCTCTTCTACAAATGTAACTTTACCCTGAAAGTGAGAACAATGTAACCTAAAAATTGTATCCTCATATTAATTTGAAAAAAATATAAAAAGATACTAAAAAGAAAAAAAGAAAGAAAGAAAGAAAGCTTTTGGGCTTCCAAGAGCAGCCTTCTGTCCTACTTAACAGAGATATTCACAATCAACCCAAATGACCAGGTAAGGACATTCATAGGGTGACCTCTGATGGCCCACAGCTAAGGCAGCAAATTTGCCCCTCCAGCAGGTTCGGTAAAGGGTAGTGCATTCCACCAGCAGAAAGTAACCAGCCACTGCTCCAGGCCCTCTGGTCCCTGATATCTTCAGGCTTTGCAGGCATAGCTCCTTGTAAATCCAGTAGTGACCTAGAGTCTGAGTGTCTTCATTGTCCTCAAAATCACCCCCGTCTTGGTGCCCAGATGTGGTGATGGAGACCGAGGGGAACTGGGAAGGACCTTGGGATAAGATGAGTTCAGAGATGTCATATAATATTGGAATGTCTGCAGAGAAATCGCAGGCATAAGGGCTCTGGGATCACAGTGGTCCCAGGGCTGAGTCTGGGGCAGGGCCTGAGAATGAGCCTGGGTCTAAGATTAGGCCTGGACCTGACAATGGGCCTAAGAATGGATCTGAGATTGCGCCTAGACCTGGACATGGTCTTGGAGCTGGGAATGGGCCTAAGGTAGGGCATCAGCTTGGGCCCTGGGATGGGCCTGGCATGGGGCCTGGGGCAGCAGGGGTGCCCTCCAGGGCGCTATATCCTGGCCACCCCCAGGCCTGGTGGAGGCTGCAGTCGGTGGTGGGTTCTGAGGCTGGCAACATTCCCGGGAGGCTGGACAGAAGAGAGCTCTGGAAACCTGGGCCCTGTGGGAAGTTGAGTCTTTCTGTCAGGGCTTGGCAGTCCTCGTGGGTGGGGTACTTCTTCATCTCAAAATGTTTTCTAGCTCATTCTGCTGTTCTTTGGTGTAGACAGTGCACTCCCGACGATACCTCTTGGTGTCTGAGAGCAGTGGGACACTCTGGGAATCATTAAGATTCCATGCAGCTCCCACTGTGTCCCGAACACAAGGCTGTATCTACAGGGCCCAGGTTTAAATAAATCTCATGTCGTTGCTAGTCCCACCCAGGCCCACCCTCCTGAATTTGAATGTTGATGCTGCTATTAGTGGGGTGACCTTAGGCAAGTAACTTAACTTCTCTGAGCACCAATTTCCACATCTGTAAAATGCGAAAATAATAGTATTAACAGTATTATATAGTGTCAGGGAGAAATACCTGCATTGTACATTAAAAACTGCCACATTAATTTTGGGAACAATGTAATAAACAGTAATTCAGTTTCCTTTTCTATATCAACCTTGTATTTATATAAAGATAGGAGAAAAATTGAGGGTGGAGAGCTGGCTTTTAAATTGCCTTAGAAGTTCATGCATGTTGGCTCGGCACCTGTGGCTTAACAGGCTAAGACGCCAGCCATGTACACCTGAGCTGGTGGGTTCGAATCCAGCCCGGGCCTGCCAAACAACAATGATGGCTGCAACCAAAAAATGGCCAGGCGTTGTGGCGGGCGCCTGTGGGCGCCTGTCTCCTTGGGAGGCGGAGGCAGGAGACTCGCTTGAGCCCAGGAATTGGAGATTGCTATGAGCTGTGATGCCACAGCACTCTATCCAGGGTGACAGCTTGAGGCTGTCTCAAAAAAAAAAAAAAAAAAGTTCATGCGTGTTTATAGATAATATTTTTAGGAGTTCTTCCTGATTAGTTGAAAGTTATATAGATCTTTGTGAATCTAGTCAATTCTCAGGAAGCTGGTGGTTTCATTCTATGGAACTCCATTTATAAAATCTTCAAAACACTCATAGATCTGGAAACTGACTCATAAGGTGTTTTTTTTCCTTTATGCAATTTAACTATAGATGATACTTCAACTAAAAAAATGCTGGATGATAGATTGTTTCATAGTTGGATAGGTTTTAAAAGACCCTCGGAAGGAGGAAACCTGCAGGTCCTTAGACCTATATTTAATGGAGGGAAAAGAAGCAGGAGTTGTGTGACTTACATGACATTTATCTTCTCTCATCTTTTATTCTATGCCCAGAATTCTTCATGACCTCTCTGACTCAGCCTCTGTGTTGGGGCCCTTCAAGCCACCCTTAGACCCAGCATTCCCTGCAGCCAATTCTTGCCATCACTTCCCAAAAGGTTATGGGAATTTTCTCTTTTCAATTTCAACTTTGTGATAGTAGTTGAAGTGTCACACCAGTGTTCCACACCTTTCCTTTATGATGAATCATCTAGACCTACATACTTGATATTGACCACAACAAGGAGACATTACTTACCTAAATTCATTTTTCCGATTATTAACACATAGTCATTGGGTGTCTACCTTACGCCAGGCTCTGTGTCAAATATGTACTGTTACAAGATAGTTTTAAAAAGAAAGTTTAAGTTGTGACCCTTGGCTTGGCGCCTGTGGCTCAACGGGCTAAGGCGCCAGTCACATATACCTGAGCTGGCGGGTTCGAATCCAGCCCGGGCCTGCCAAGCAACAATGACGGCTGCAACCAAAAAATGGCCAGGTGTTGTGGTGGGCGCCTTTAGTCCCAGTTACTTGGGAGGCGGAGGCAGGAGACTCACTCGAGCCCAGGAATTGGAGGTTGCTGTGAGCTGTGATGCCACTGCACTCTATCCAGGGTGACAGCTTGAGGCTCTGTCTCAAAATAAATAAATAAATAAATAAATTGTGACTCTCAATAAACATACAATGAACATGTATCAAAGATTCTATTTAATTCATTAATTAACACGGGAATCAGAAATGTGTTACAACCACTTCAGAGGAAAATCTGAAGACCAGATAAATATGTAGATTCACTGAAATGAATTTGCTTCATGGGTACAAAACTGGCTTCTTCCACAGTAGAGGATGGAATTCAATTGAACCTTCACTTAAAAGAATTTGTTTAATAAATAAGAGTTACTTGCAGTTTTCCAAAGTTCACTTCAATCGTTCAGAGTTATAAAATAGCCTATGCAAAGACAATGAAAAATGAAGACAACCTAGGTAAGATAGCTACTCGGCACATCAGCTATGTTTCAGTCCTTATCAAAGCTTTTCCCTTAGAGTTTTTAGAGTACATTGTTGAAATCCCATGTCTATTTGAGGCAAGGAAAGAGAGTAGTGAGTATTGAGCTGATGACAAGAAGGAAATCTAAAAATACCTTTCCATCCATGTGGAAGGATGAGAGGAGATGGTTTGGGAAACAAGATAGAAAGCAAGTTTGAAGTACTGCAGTAGGTTCAGGAGAGCTGGGAATACAGATGAAAAAAGGACAGTAACCAAGATGAAAAAGACAGTGAAGGCTCAGTGCCTGTGGCTCGACGGGCTAAGGCGCCAGCCACGTACACCTGAGCTGGCGAGTTCGAATCCAGCCTGGACCCGCCAAACAACAGTGACAACTGCAACCAGAAAATGGCTGGGCTTTGTGGCAGGTGCCTGTAGTCCCAGCTACTTGGGAGGTGGAGGCAGGAGACTCGCTTGAGCTCAGGAATTGGAGGTTGCTGTGAGCTGTGATGCCACAGCACTCTATCCAGGGTGACAGCTTGAGGTTCTGTCTCAAAAAAGAAAAAGACAGTGAAGACCAGATTATGTCACGCCACAGGACTGACTTTTTCTTTGCAGCTCTATGCCTACCACAGAGTTATCTATGCCCCACTGGTGTTATACAAGACATTTTTAAGTAGTACTAGAGGGATATTTCTATCTTAATAGATATATATTTATTTAGTTTAGAAAAGGAAATATCTGCCAATCAAAACTGGCATTTCCCTGATAATATTGATTAGGATGTTACCAAATTTACTTAAGTTAAAAATGTGATTTTGTATAAAGAAGTATATGTTAGATACCCAAGAATATAGGCAGGTGTGTGGATATGACGAAGCCCTCAAAGCTGGCAAAGCCCTTAAAGTTTGAGAAATCCTTCTTTAAGTAAGTGATGAGGAGTATATGAAATATTTAAGCACATGAGTAATGTCACTTCTGGGTTTTTAGAAATTTTCTTGGACAGCAGTGTAGGGAGGGGGAAAGACTGGAAGCCCAAGAAGTATTATAATAGTGTAGGTGAGAAATAAAGACCTCTGGCCAGACACGGGGGCTCATTCCTGTAATCCCAGCCCTCTGGGAAGCCAAGGAGGGTGAACTGCTTTAGCTCAGGAGTTTGAAACCCACGTGAGCAAGAGTGAGACTTGCTCTATTTTTTAGAGACTGAGCTCTCTAAAAAATAAATAAATAAATAAATAATAGCTAGGTATTGTGGCACATGCCTGTAGTCCCAGCTACTTGGGAGGCTGAGGCAAGTGGATTGCTTTAGCCCAAGGTTTGAGGTTGCTCTGAGCTATGATGCCACAGCATTCTACCGAAGGCAACAAAGTGAGACTGTCTCAAAAAGAAAAAAAAGAAAAAGAAAATAAGAAAGAAATAAAAACTTTCTGTCAATAGCCTTGACACTGGCCAAAGAAAGGATAGACAAATTGAAGAAATATATGGAATTATTCTTTACTAGTCTGTGGTAGTACTGAGTTGCATAAATCACTGTGCTTTAAAGAATGTTGTTGGAACTTTCAAATGTACGTATTATTCATAACTTGTTTTCTTCAGGAGGAAATGAAACAAACATTTCTGGTGTGTGGAATATTGTAACAGTGTGGTAGAGAGGGCAAAAGTATTAGGAGATTGAACCCTGAGGGTGAATGAGTAACTGTGAAAGGTGGAGATGACAAATTATTCCCAGGAGAAGAATTGTGTAACTGTTTATCATCAGCAGGTTGTCTGTGATGCACTAGGATTAAATAAAGTAGAACTTGAAAACTGGCCATTCTGAGTAAGTGGACCTTTTCAGAAAGGTTTCCTGTAGGCCAAGTTTAAAGCTGAATCCCGAAGGGATCGACCCTATGTTCCAAGTGGGGAAAATGACAAGGACCAAAGGTGCAGAAGATGGATTTAAGAAGTGGTATTTGAGGGCTAGAATGCACATTGTCTCAGAAAGAAGAGACATGGCTGGTAAAGGGAAGTGAGAGCTGAGGGTTGCTGTCACCCATCGAGGGCTTTGAATGGTAGAAGGAATGATATGGGTTTGGTGGGCCTGGGATTTAAAAGCAATGGTAGTATGAGCACTCAGTTCTCTGGCTCAGGAGCAAAATTCCCTGAGTTACGTGCTGAGAAACATCAGTTTCTTCAAACACGTCATTCATCTGTTACTTAAGAAAAGAGTTCCATGGCAAAATAAGTCTGGTAAACACTGTTAAAGTTACACAGGTTTTGCTTTACACTGAAGTCTGTTGTGACTTCACGGGTTTATAGAGTTTCTCCAAACTTTCTAAGCAAGTAAGGGCCTGTTTTTGCTAAGTGTGTCCCAGCACTAGCATTCTGTGGGTCATCCTTTAGACAGTGCTATCTTAGAATATACTGAGTTGATCTCAAAACTAGCAGGTGCTGCCACTTCTCCTTTCAGGTGGATCAGCTGTCCAGGCAGCGATGAATCTCTTCTGCCCCATCTGTCCCTTCCTGCAATGGAATAATAATCAGCCACAAAAAGGAATGACATTCTGATACATGTTAACGCATGGTTGAACCTAGAAAGCATTATGTTAAGTGAGATAAGACAGGGAAAAAAGGACAAAAATTGTCTAACTTCACTTACAGAAGGTACCCCGAGTGGTCACATTCATAGAGATAGAAAGGAGAATGGTGGTTGTCAGAGCTTGGCAGGGAGAAGGGAATGGGATATTTCATGGGTATGAAGTTTCCGTAAGGAATGATAAAAATTTCAGGGTATGGATAGTAGTGACGGTGGCACCACACTGTGTTAAGGCCACTGACTTGTACATTTAAAAATAGTTAGAAAGTAAATTGTGTGTTATGTACAGTTTAGTATGTGCACAAAAAAAATCATCTGAGGAACCTTAAAAAGAAATTGATACTGGGCCACAATCTCCCAAGACTCTAAATTTAATTGGTCTGGGGCGGGGCACAGGCAACAATAATTTTTTTGTTCTTATTACAGATTAATATAAGGGTATACACAGATTGCATTGTTTGCATTTGTTAGGTAAAGTCCCAGTTGCAGTTGAACAATAATTTTTCAAGTTCTTCACATGAGTTCAACGTGCAGCCAAGTGTGACAAGGGATGTGTAATCTCCAGGTCACTGAGCTCAGCCTTGACTGGTTATTAGAATCATCTGGGGAGTTTTCAGATCCACTGGGTATCTGAATCTTAAGCCCAAGCTTCTTACTTAATTGACGTGAAGGAGCTGCCTGGTCACCGAGATGGTGTCTTCATTCCTTAGCTGATTCTAATATGAGGTCAGGTTCAGAACGAGAGGCCAGGTCTGCTGTCTTTCACTCCACCTTTTGAGAATAAGTACCTAATGTATGTCATTGATAAAATTGAGAGCTTGGTGGGGATGGGGTCCCTGGGGACAGTCAAAGAGCCAAATCCTCTGTGTCCATTGGTTTTTTCTCTTTGCCTTCATATATATATTGCCATATATGGAATCAGAATGTTAAATGTTAAAGAGGGCCAGTAGCAGGCCCAGGAGAAAGAGCATGAAGACCAACCTACCAGGCTCACTCTTAAGGGATGAGGGCTCCTGTTCTTTCTCCTGGAATCCAGCTCCTGCCAGTTCCCAACACGGGTACTGCCCTCCTGCTCCCCTCCAATCCCAAGTTCCATTTGGATTCCTCTCCCCACCCAGCAAGGACTCAGGGCTGACCTGTCCATCTAGGGTTCTGCAGAGCCAGGGCTGATGGGAGTAAAGTGATCTGAGACCATAGGGCTGGTGTGTGGAAAATGAGCCCGTTTCCCTTTGAAGGCCCTCTGAGGTGGTAGACACACCGCCCGTGCCTGATCCCAACTGACTTTGGCTGGTAGCTACAGCTCTTACCTTGCCTGGCATGTGTCTGTTCCTCTGTGCAGATACTTGCCCAGTCTGCTTACTGGGTTGCATTACCTTCCTGCTGTGTGTGCTCCTCATGACAGCCATGCTCAGGCCCTAGGCCGCTGGATCTAGGCCAACTACACAAGGGGTGGGTGGGGATTTAGACGTGCAGCTGAAAGGCAGTGTGGGACCAGGGCGACACCTGGAAAACGGGAGTATGGAGAGAGCAGAGGAGGCCAGCTGTGCTCCAGGTGGAGGTGGAGTGGTGGTTCTTCATCCGTCTGTCCCATCCCATCAGGGTAGAAGCCCATTATCGGGATTTTGGCTGGTGACTCACGTGCTGGTAAAGAGAGCACATTTCTTTGAAATGTCCCTGGCATAAAATCCCTCTCCCGTGTATATAATGTATATATCCATCCCTTGGGAACCGTGCAGACATTGACAGGGGACTCGCGATCCTAGATCCTGGCGACTGTTCAGACACAGCTGACAAAGGACACAAAATATAAAACAGAGCCTATGTTTTCGAGGAGCCTATGATCTAGCTTTTTTTTTTTTTTTTTTTGAGACAGAGCCTCAAGCTGTCACCCTGGATAGAGTGCTGTAGCTTCACAGCTCACAGCAACCTCCAACTCCTAGGTTCAAGCAAGTCTCCTGCCGCTGCCTCCCAAGTAGCTGGGACTACAGGTGCCTCCCACAACACCCGGCCATTTTTGGTTGCAGCCGTCATTGTTGTTTGTTGGGCCTGGGCTGGATTCGAACCCGCCAGCTCAGGTGTACGTGGCTGGCGCCTTAGCCTGTTGAGCAGCAGGTGCAGAGCCGATCTAGCTTTTTATACAAACACAAAAAAGTGACATAGCAAGATTTTAGACTAAGGGTTTCTGGATTATGGGTGAATATAGTTCAGTCGTTTTCTAGAAACTTTAGTGAAAGGGACTAATGATGGACCAGAGAGAAACTAGAATTAGAAATGGTGAACCAGAGAGTTAAAAGCATCTGACCAATGAAGGCATGATTATTTCCTGCTAATAATATTATAATTTATTGTTATTTTAAGTGTGCCAACCATGATTATTCCAGGTGAATGATACCGTTAACCTTTGTAGGTATGCACACTCAGAAAGGTGGTTAAATGTTCTACTCTGTGCTTTCTCCTGGGATTCCTGATACAGGGAGTTTAGCAGACTCTTCACAATGTGTTATGTGCCAAGAATGGAGTCAAAGCTACTAATCACCAGGCTGTCCATTCGGAGTGTGGCTATTGCTCGGTCTGGTACCCTGTGGACTCATTTGGTGGGTGAGATGGGGAGTGTGGCCTGAAAGCTTTCTAAGGTCCCTTTCAATTCTGAGGTTCTGAGTGGTAAAGGACTTTGGAGAAGGAAGAAATCAGAGAAAAGTTACAGCGACTGAATAAGACCTAAGAGCAATGCAGGGGCCTTCATTGTTCCCTGATGCTGGGCAGAGTCGGAAGGGTATTCATTCCTTGAGGCAGGAGAACATATGACCAAAGATCAAGGTGACAATGATCACAGATCAAAGACTAGCTGTGGAGAATGATCAGAGTGGCTATAGACATGCAAATAGGATTTATGTGTGTGGGAGAGAGGAGCAATATTTAAATAACTGACAGTGGAAATTGTAACATATTAGTTATATGTCTAAAATTAGATGTTGAGAATAAACATAGCTATTTTGGAAGGATGGAAAGATTATTAAATTAAAATGCAAGTTGATATTTATTTATTGGGGGAAAGAGAAGAGGAAGGCATGTATTTAGTTGACCTAATAGTTCCAATCATACCTAAGGCATTTATACAGTAGTTATATACTGATCCTTATACACTAATTAATAATTACATTTGCTCTGCAAGGCAACATCAGAGAAAGCTTTGCTTTGAAAAGTTTTTGTAGGAGTCTATTTGAAATTATGAGTAAAAGGGCATTTATTTAGAATATTCTGTAATTCAAGCTTTTCACTAAGTGACTTTTAACAAGTTACATGTAATGAGCTTCTGTGAGCTCTGAAGCTCCCAGAAATTTTTATGGTATCATAATGAAGTAAGAAGTCCATGATTATTTATGATAATAATCAGAATAGCTTGACACAAGTACATATTTAATCACCCATTTAACACTATAATCCTGGAGTATCAGTCCTAAAGAGTGACCTAGTCCAAGACCTTCAGAGTCAGATGGAAGCCTTGTAGCCTGGAGAGGTTTTCTCTGTCTTTTTCTAAATCTCAGCCACACTGGCTCTCCAAGGTGGTCCTAGACTAACAGTGCATCAGCATCATGGGGAGATATTTAGAAATACAAATTCTCAGGCCCCACCTCCCAATGGACTGAATCGGAAACTCCAATGGGCCAAAGAACATGTGGCTTACCAAGCCTTCTGGATGAGTCTATTTCTTTTATTTATTTTTAGAGACAGTCTCACCCTGTTGCCCAGGCTGGAGTGCAGTGGTGCAATCTGCTGTCTCACTGCTGTCTTGAACTCCTGGGCTCATTCTATCCTCCTGCCTCAGCCTCCCAATTAGCTGGGACTATAGGCATGTGGCACCATGGCTAATTTTTTGTAGAGATGGGGGTTCTCTGGTGTTGCCTGGGCTAGGCTTGAACTCCTGGCTTCAAGTAATCCTCCTGCCTTGGCCTCCCAAAGTGCTTGGGATTACAGGTGTGAGCCACAGCCCTGCTGATTCTAATCCACATTGAGGTTTGAGAACTGCTCTCCCACACTTCTGCGTCAAAATATTTTGAGGCAGTAACTTCTCTTTGATCACTCAGAGCCACATAGAGAATTACTTCCTGTTTTATGTCTAAATTTATCTTTCTTTGAAGGGTGGAGCACACTATCTTCGCAAGTGTAAGTATTTCTCTCATGTTCCCTCGTGGATAACAGGCCGGGGTAGGCCTTGGCAGAAGGACAGCCAGGCCTAAGAGGAGACAAAGGCAGTGGGCAGGGATGTAGGGAAACAATGGCTGATCACTTCCATTTACTTGATAAATTGATAATCCATGATCCACTCCAAAAAACAGCACAGCACAGCACAGTCTGATTTGGGACCTGGGGTTTGATTTTTTTTTTTTTTTGAGACAGAGTCTCACTGTGTCACCCTCAGTAGAATGCCATGGTGTCATAGCTCACAGATAGCTCACAGAAACCCCAAACTCTTAGCTCAAGTGATTCTCTTGCTTTAGCCTCCCAAGTAGCTGGGACTACAGGCACCTGTCATGATGCCTGGTTATTTTTAGAGACAGGGGTCTCACTCTTGCTCAGGCTGGTCTTGAACTCCTAAGCTGAAGCGATCCACCCACCTTGGCCTCCCAGAGTTCTAGGATAACAGGCATGAGCCACCACTCCTGGCCAGAACCTGGGTTTTTAACACTGATTCAGAGGAGTAAGGGGTTGGGGGGACAGACTTTGGAGCTAGTTAGTAGAGACAATGGGAATCTCGTATTGGCCAATGTTGTTCCAGAAATTGGATGGCTATGATTTAGGGCAGGATTCAATTGTTCCCCACACACTCCAGCCACACTAGTGTTAGTTGAGAAATTTAGGGGTCCAGGAGGCTCAAGAGGCGGGGGCAGAAGGGAGCATAGGTGGCCTGGCTGTGCTGCTGAGGTCTTTGTGTTATTTGAGATCAGTTCCAGAGAAGGGAAGGCTGCACCATGAGTGGTGGCCACTGTGTTGTAGCGCTTTGCTCTCAGAGATACAGCCACTCAAAGTGTGCTTTCAGGGGGCCCCCTGGTTTCTTACCCTTCTGCTTTCTTCACTCTATGTTTGGCCAGGAGTAGTCATGTTCCCTAAGCTCAGCAGGTCCTGGGAGTTCTGCCTTTCAATCTGATGGAGGATCTCAGCCATGCTTGGGCAGCGAATCTGTAAAGGGCGACTCTGAGTGTTCAGTGGCTGTGCGGAAGAGGCCAGTCTGTGGTGAAAGAGAGTGACTGGTACATCGAGAGAAGCAGAAATGAGAGGTAGAGAAAGAGTGGGTGGTGTTCCAGTTCCCAGCGTGGTCATCCCTGAGGCCAAGCTCACACCCGCTCTTCCTATAGTTCAGTTGGCTGAGTCAACCAATTCCTCTTTTTGCCCAAGCCATTTTGTCCCTCTTGGTGCTGTGTCTAACTTCTCTACGTCTTTCTGGAGATGTGTGAACTGGCAAAACACCCAATAAGATTTTGTTTTGTTTTTGAAAATGATAATTATAATTTGACTCTATTTTCCAAGTGGATAAAAAAATCATCCCATACTATTTTTTATGGTGGTAAAATATATATAACATAGAATTTGCCATTTTAACATGTACAGACCAGTGGCATTAAGTACTCTTACATCATTGTGCAACCATCACACCATCCATCTGCAGAATATTTTCATCTTCCCAAACTGAAGCTCCATACCCATTAAACAATAACTCACCATCTCAGGCAACCACCATGTCATCTTAAAACATCACACAAATGGCTGTATGTGGTGACTCATGCCTGTAATCCTACTACTTTGGGAGGCTGAAGCAGGTGGATTGCTTGAGCTCATGGGTTTAAGACCAGCCTGAGCAAGAGTGTGACTCTGTCTCTACAAAAAATAGAAAAATCTATCTGGGTGTTGTGGTGCACCACTGTCATTTCAGCTACTTGGGAGGCTGAGGCAAGAGGATCACTTGAGCACAAGAGTTTGAGGTTGTTGTGAGCTATCATGCCACAGCACTCTAGCAAGGACAATGGAGTAAGATTCTGTCTCAACAACAACAACAAAATCACACAATTTATACATTTAGAAAGA
Source organism: Arctocebus calabarensis (assembly GCA_963573935.1). Classification (NCBI taxonomy): domain Eukaryota; kingdom Metazoa; phylum Chordata; class Mammalia; order Primates; family Lorisidae; genus Arctocebus; species Arctocebus calabarensis. The sequence continues at coordinate 15,226 of CAUYON010116025.1, read as the reverse complement.
AGATCTGTATTTCTTACAAAGGGTGGTAGTCTGCAAGGTGGCCATCCTGGTAAACTGGGAGGCATAGTCTGTGGCAAAAGCCAAAAGGCAGGCACTTTGAGGGAAGGAGGGTAGATCAGAATTTATGCTGAACAGATTGGCCAAGTCTACAAATTGTACAGGTCATGGGAAGAGCTATGAATGTTCTTGAAGGGGGTCCTAATGCATGCATACTGAATAAACATGCATGTTATATATGGCCCATGTTCACTTTGGAGTGGAAGCTTAACATGTAAATGTTTTACAGTTAGGTCTTCCGCCATCCAAAGGTGAAACAGGGACACAAAGGCACAGAATGTGCAGCCTTGTAAATCGGCCAGAACCAGTCTGTTATCAATGGTCTTCTTAATTAGCAGAAAGTTGTTGAAATCATTCTTCTAGCCAGTCAAAGCTGTAACTATGGCTTGTGAAATGGGAGGTCAGTTAGTCACCATCTGATAGAGGATGAGCTGCCCCGCCCCCTTTTTTTTTTTGAGACAGAGTTTCAAGCTGTCTCCCTGAGTAGAGTGCTGTGGAGTTCACAGCAAACACCAACTCATGGGCTCAAGTTATCCTCTTGCTTCAGTTTTTCTATTTTTAGTAGAGGTGAGGGTCTCACTTTTTGCTCAGGCTAGTCTTGAACTTGTGAGATCAAGCAATCCGCCTGTCTTGGCCTCCCAGAGTGCTAGAATTATAGGCATGGGCCACTGGACTGGGTGAGCTGCACCTGCATTAACTTTGCTTATCCCTAGGCCTGTGCTTATTTAGCTGCTTCTTTTTTTTTTTACTAAAAAGAAAAACCCTGTAGCAGTTAGAACATACTTTAAGTTCTATAAGTATAAAGGTGTGTGATTAACCCTTGTCTGGCATGCTCTTAAGTACCTTTTATAATTTGATATCTTATTGCCACAGGACTATTCTATCAGCCTTATGATCTCTATTTTCACATTAATGTTGGTCCGACCTTTGTGGTTAGTCTAAACCACAAAGGAAAGGGGTATAATGAGGCAGGTCCAACTTCCTGTCCTGTCATAGCGAGGAACTTAGTTTTTAAGGTTTCTCTGGGATCCCCTTGGCCAAGAGGGGGGTCTATTCAGTTGTTGGGGGGGGCTTAGGATTTTATTTTTAGTTCTCAACCAGTAGGGTTTCTAGCCAAGAATAGAATGGTAGTTTTATTTGCATTCCAAAGCTTCCCTGAGGATAAGTCTTGAGGCCTTTGAGGCATTGGGCAGATTAAGTTTAGCCTTGACTCCTTCCCAAGGCTATGGTTCCCAAGGCTAAACTTTCCTACCAGTTAATTTGCAATCTCACCTCAGTAATGTGAATAACTGTATATTGAACAAATAGGAGTTGGAGGGTCTACTTATAATGAAATTTTATTTTTAACTTCCACTATTGTGTTAAATATATTCTGTGAATTAGTCCTTGTCCCATTCTGGAAGAAATTCAGGGCACTGTGACTTTTCTGTTCATTCATATGCAATTAAAAAGTCCTGTGATAAGTATTGATAGTTAAAATGTTCAGTCTTGGGTAGTCATCATAACATCAAAGCTAGGAGCTGGTCCTCCTACCCACAGCCCAGGTGAGAAGCCTACAGTGAGGAAGGGGTAAGATAGGCTGTTTCTGTCTTATTCCATGTAATGCTTTTACCTTTTCTCCTGCAGCTTGCCAAGGGTGGTTTCTGTCCCGGAAGGCATGAACTTCAGAGGGGAGAAGAGATGAAGAGAACAAGAAGTCTTACCCGCTGGTACCATCAAGCTTCTTCTACCATCAAGAAGAAGGTGGGCTTCTGGAACCTGGAAAATATTTAGGGCTAACTCTCCAGTGGCCACATTCATAGGCTCTTCTTCAAAGATGCTGACCCTCATCACTGGAGATCTCTCATCTCCAATTTCCCTGGCCAGCGCAAGTTCAGCTGTAACTCTCAATGGCTATTTCCGCCTTCATCAGCCCTTAGGAACATCATATTACTTACATGGCTGCACTCTACTGAGCTTTCTTTACCCTTCCAGGTAAACACCTTGGAAAAGACCTACATTCCCTTGTGTTAGATCCATCTTGCATCAGGCCCTCAGAGGGATTAATGGCCCATTAATATGGTGTGAAAATTATCAATACTTTGTAATGAAAACATTGGAACAATCAGAGACCATAGAAAAATAAGACCCTTTTGCAGAGCCTCCGGAAAATACAGCTACCATTGCCCATTCTCAGAGGGAGAAGACTGACCCTTACCATAGCAAGTTTGAATGCACTTTTCCATTAGCATCAAAAAGCCCGATGGAACCGTCCATACGCTCCCATTGTAAGCCCTTCTTCCTCCTTTGAAGTTGGTATATTTCCCCTGGCTATTCAGCAAGTTCCTCATCGCTGAGTGCTCACACAAATTCTGTACAGACTTTGTCTTTTCTCCTGTTAATCTCTCTGTTGTGTCCTTAGGCTCCTGACCATTGGCCTAAGTTAGTAGAGAGAGTTTTTCCTCTCCCCACCCCCATTTCACTCATTGATCTCAACAGACCCTGGGATCCAGACCATACAAACACCCTTCTCACCACCTGCCTTAACAATGTCCTGGCAGGAGTTGAACACGTATGTAGAATGTCCCCAGTCTACAGGAGAAAAACATTAAGTTATGTGAGTTAACCTGTATTTTTCCTGGGTATCTCAGATCACATATCCTGAGTTATCCTTTTTCCTAAACTTGAGGTGAGGGGTAGGCTGTTTTTACTCACCACCCACCTACCTTTTCAAGGTGTCAGGAGGCTCTGAACATCTTTCAGTTCTCTCAAAGATCTTTTTCTTATTTCCATTCATGAACCATTATATTCGTTTGAGGAAGGGTTTCCAAATCTAATAATCATCTTTCTGCCACCTGCTTTTTACACCCTTTATTTTAGTGTTCTTTTTTTTTTTTTTTATAAATATGGAATGCTTCATGAATTTGCGTGTCATCCTTACGCAAGGGCCATGCTAATGTTCTCTGTATTGTTTCAATTTTAGTATATGTGCTGCCGAAGCAGGCACGTAAGTGTTCTTATACCTCTTTAGAATGTCGTGTCTATTTCAGAATCCTCGAGCTGAAATTTTCATTTTAACATCCTGTCACATTTATCTTCCTTAACTTTGCATTTTCCCAAGCTCATTAATACTTGCAAACTTTTAAATTTTAAACCTCATACATTTTCATCGTGTATAACAATGACTCTTGGAAGGACTATTACTTTTCCCTTCATTCCTACCCTTCATTTCCTATCCTAAAGCCAAGGCTGAAACCTTTGCACATTCTTTACTCATGTGGTGATTGTGTTTCAAAAGATTTGCTTTCTGTGTGGGATTCCGCCAGAGCATTTTATCAATGTAAATATTTTACATTCACTAATTTGCATAGTAGTCATCAATTATATTTTTGGTTTTTTGGATACTAGGTTACTATTCACTCTGTGGTTGGTTCATGCATTTAGATGTCCAGCAGTTCATGACAGAAGCCACTAAGAGTATCCTTTGGAACTTCAACTTTCCTCCCCACTGTGTTGAAGTCACAATAGCCTCCTGGCTCAGAGTTTATTGGTAACACCAGATAGACTGACTGTAACTCACTTTCATCCTTATATGTGATCTGGGTTTTTTAATGAATGCTGTCTAATTCTGGTGACTCAATATTCAGGTGATTTGACAATTGAGTTTTCAATAGCTTCCATTTAACTGAACGCTTCCAAACTATTTGTTTCAAAAGACATTTGGGAATAAGACTATCCCTAGAATATAGAGCAAAGACTAAAGCAAAGAAGGCTTAAAGGCTTCTATCCTATCATTCCAGAATGTACTTTTGGCCTGCATTTATCTAGCACAGAAGGAAAGAACGTGGACTCTAAACTTTGACTGAAAACTTTTAGTTTTACCCTGTTATGTTTCCTCCCTTTGTGGTTAGCCACTTGGGAGGGGATTTCCGGGGATGCAGGCTCTACAGTTTGTTTCCCAAAATATTTTGCATCATTTTGGGTGTGAGAGCGTATTGCCTACTCTGTGAGATCTCGGTCTCAGACAGCTAATATGATTTATAAACATAGTCACATGATCATAATTTGTCCCAGTGTTGTGAAGGAGGTAGCTTCTATCAAGATCTGTTCTTTCCTAAGAAAACTTTATAAAAATATGTACATTTTTATTGTAGTAAAATGTGCATAAAATTTACCATTGTGCAACCATCACCACTATGCGTCCCCAGAACCTGGTCATCATCCCAAGCAGAAACTCTGCCCCCATAAATAGTAACTCCCCATTCTTCTTCTCCTAAACCTCTGGCAACCACCATTCTTCCGTCTCTATGAATTTGACTATTCTAGGTACCTCATATATAATAGTTGTCCTTTTTTACGTCTGGCTTATTTCTCTAAATATAACATTTTCTAGTTATGCTTAAAATGTTTAAACATAATGTTTTCTAGCATGTATCTGAATGTCATTGCATTTTAAGACTGAATAATATTACAGGGTGTCCAAAAAGTAACCAGCCATGTAATATGAAAAACAGAAACATACACGGTTGGATACTTTCCACACAGCCCTCGTTTGTGTGTATCATATCTTGTTTATCCGTTTTGTTTATCTTTGATGGACTTCTGGGTTGTTTTTGCCTTTTGGTTATTGTAAAGAATGCTGCAATGAACCCTGGTGTTCAAGGATCTGCAGGAGTCCCTGCTTTCAATTCCTTTGGGTACATACCTAGCAGGGGAATTCTTGGATCTTTGGTAATTCTGCTTGACTTTTTTGAGGAACTGGAGAAAGGAAAACATTTGAAGTATCGGATTTTTTTCTTTACCAACCACAAGTTGGCTCTCTAGGCTCCAATGTGATGTGACAAAATGTCTCAGAATACACTACTGCCATTTAGAACCAGATGGGGTGGGGTCATGGGTATATCCCCTTGGCTTGTCAAACGTCTGAAAAACTGGTGTGGCACTCCCAACACAGGGCATGGTTGGGGAGGAACTCAGTGTAGGGTGTCTTGTCTGGACCCATGCTGTCTCTGTGCAGAAGAGCTCCTATGTTTGCCCATGAGGTCCCTGAATTTTAGGGCAACTCTAACTCTAACCCTGCATTCGTGGACTGGTACAGACTGGGGCCTTTCTAGAATGGGACTATATGCTAGGGTTTTTTCTAGGCAAGACTAGAATAACATCTACCTCTTTCCAAATTGCCAAATCACATTCATCATCAAGTCCTACCAATTGTTATTCCTACATATCACTTGATCTTGTTTTCTTTCTATCTCGACTGCTCCATTCCTGGACCAAGTTACTCTACGCCCACCTCTCTGGTGAACCTCTCCAACAGCACGTCTTGCTCATCTTCCCAAATGTACTCTTGTTCTTTACACTAGAGCCAGAATGACCCCTTTGAAATTCTAATTGGATCATGTCATCAGCATGACTTTGTGGGGAGAGGGAACCAAACAAGTTGATCATGATCCCCCCAAACTCAAGGTCTCTATGACATAATTTTAAAATGTATGATTATAAAGTACATATGGAAAAGTAAACAGGTAACAATCAGGAAGTTTTTGAAAAAACAAGGATAATTAGAAGAGACCAGCTCATCTAATATCAAAATGGTTTATAAAAGGCATGAGTACTAAAGTGGCTTCCTATCAGCACATGGATAGCAAATCAATGGAACAGAATATAGAAACATAAATGAGACCCCACATAGATAAGAACTCAAATTTTAATGAAGGTGGCATTGAGAATCAGTGGGGAAATTGAATTTAATGTTGAGACAATTGGGAAAAAAAAGTTGTTTCCTTAACTCAGGCATCATACCAAAACAAGTTTCAAATGAATCAAAAATTTAAATTATGTTTTTAAGACATGAAACTATAAAAATTCAAAAAGAGAATTCAGGAGACTGTCCTTTTATTCAGAGTAGGAAGGGTTTTCTGAAAATGAAAAATCTCAGAACTTTCAAATAAATGATTGGTAAATTTGCCCACATACAAATTAAGATTTTTGTCCATAGAAAACTGCAAATAAAAAACTGATAAATATACTAAGGAAAAGGAATACGATATTTAGTATAAAAGTACTCTTATAAGTAAATTAAAAAGACTAGCAAGAAGATGAATGACAAATATGAACAGCTCACAGACAAAAGTAATTCAAATAGCTTTTGAATACATACATGAAGAAAATAATTGACCTTTTAAATAACAGAAATATAACTGCATAATAAATATTTACTAATTTGCAAATAAAAAATTCCAACACTACATTTTGTTGACAAAGGTGTTTAAATCTGGCATCTCATGTTACTAGGAAGAAAGTAAATTGTTATAACTCTTTAAAGGACAACTTAACTATTATCAAAATGGAAAACACCTTTATTGTTTACCTAGCAATTCCACATTGAGAAAGTTTTGTGAAAATTATGTAGGCCTCAGATACATGGCAAAATTGTAGAAGCAGTCATTAACTCTCACAGGTGAAGATACACAAAAGGTTTTCAGAGAGGAATCATCACCGGAAGAATAAAACATCAGACACTTTCTTAGCTAAATTAAAAGAAATCCCCCACCTTCAGTCAATGTGTGATAAAGTTCACATACCTTCCTATGGATGCTTAAAAACAACTATGGCAAAAACTATTGTTTGATGAGTTCTAAAGTTGGAGGAAGAGAGCCTCAAGATTTCTCCTGGGACCAATGTTAATCTTTATGTGAATTCCTCTCCTAAAAATACCCGTATTTCCACTCTGTGAGTAACTGCCTATAATCTCCTCTCCCCGCCCCCACATTTTCGGGTGAAGCACCTATCACACTCGCTTCCAGGACCAGCTTTATAATTTGCAGGGCTCCCTGCACAATTAAAATGCAGGCCCTCTTGTTCAAAAAATTAAGAATTTCAAGATGGTGACAACCAAACATGAAAAGCATGGGGCCCTGTGTAAACAAGGAGGCTGTATATTACTGCATAGGTGGTAGCTGCAAGAGACCATTTCTGCCTACTTCCCGCTAGTTATACTTCATCCATACTAAACTACTTTTGCAGTTCTCTTAAGTAAGCTAAGTGTTTGCTCATCACTTTGCACAAACTGTTGCTTTTACCAGAATATTCTTCCACAGACCCTGCATTCTCTTCCTCATCCTTCAAAACTCTTCCTCCGATGTCACTTCTGTGAAGCATCTTTTGCCCCAATCCCCCTCCTTTTTCCCTGAAGGGTCTCTCCTCTACCTTCCTTTGGCTACCTGAGCACACGTCCCTGAGGGCAGAAATTTTGTTTTTTGCAAGTCTGTGTGTGCAGAGGCCACCGCAGTACCATTTACTAACAATTACTGGGCATAGACCACGCAGCAAGTACTGTGTTAGGAATACTGTGTAAGTAACTCATTTAATCTTCACATCAACCCTAGGACTGAGCTATAATTGCTCTTATCTACCAAAAGAGACTTTGGGAGATAAAACACACCCAGGGCAGATGTGCTAATAAAAGTAAGTTGAAAGTTAACAAAATAGGGCGGCGCCTGTGGCTCAGTGGGTAGGGCCTGTATACCAAGGGTGGTGGGTTCGAATCCAGCCCCAGCCAAACTGCAACAACAAAAAAAAATAGCAGGTGCTGTGGTGGGCGTCTGTAGTACCAGCTACTGGGGAGGCTGAGGCAAGAGAATTGCATAAGGCCAGGATTTGGAGGTTGCTGTGAGCTGTGATGCAATAGTACTCTACCAAGGGTGATAAAGTGAGATTGTCTCAAAAAACAAACAAGCAAAAAAAAAAAAGAAAAATGAAAGTTAACAAAATAACTTACTCTCACCACTAGCCTAAACCATGATAATAGATTATTAAGCCTACATTTGAAATAGCATTGTATTAATGGCTAAGGAATGCTAGATTCCCCCAATGAGTGCCTCTTTTGTTTAACTAGAGTAAATTGCACATCACAGAGGGTGTGACTTCTTCCTGCCCCACCCCCAACACTCCAAGTTTCACCCATGTTGGTGAAATCTACCCTTTGAGCTTAATTGCGTTGAGGTAAATATTTGCTTTTTTTGTGGATTCTCTTAAAAAATGTCAATGTCCTCCAAAGTTAAGACATTAAATTTCTAACACTATAGGGAGTATGGATTTTTCACAGACTTTTACTCTAACCTAGACTACAGGAAACGATTGTATAATCTGGTGAGAAGTGCTCGATTATCTACAAAGGTCTTAAAATAGTGATTCACTGGCCACTTGCACTTGGGGAGCTTGTTTAAAATGTAGATTTATGACCCTGAATTCAGAACCACTGCACGAGAATCTACATACGAACCAGACCTTCAGGTGATTCTGATGCATAGTAAAGTTCAAAGCTTTAAAGGTCAAATAAACTTCAGTTAAAATGAGATGAAAATCTCCTGCAAGTCTATGTTTTGTTTTCATCACTACTTTTATATTGATATGAAAATTATAAGGCAAAAAAATCTCACAACATTGACTGGTTAGGGCAGAGGAAATACTAAAATGGGGAGAAATGGAATTGAAAGAAAAGGCTTTAGGAAATGACACTTCAAAAATTCAGTCTTCCCTGGGGCTGGTGCCTGCTAAGGCTTGTCAGAACACTATGATCTATTTTACATTCTACCATAATCTGTGCCATTAATCAGATGCATCCATTCATTCTTTCACGGACTGTGGTTAGGGCTAGTACGAGCCAGGCACTGTAGTGATTGCTGGGGACAGAAGGGTGAGCAAACACAGCTCATAAGGCTTACGGACTGGTTGGAGAGAAGTAACAGGAAAATTAAGTTGATATTGATATTTGGTTTCAAATCTTTGGTAGAGTAAAGGAATAAGTTTTCATCTTAATGATAAAAACGGAAAGCTATTTTGTTAGTTGTGTTTCAGCTTTACTATATAGGGAAAAGTTAAAATGGGGAAATCCATAACAGTTTTGGGGTTTGAGACTTCTTTTTTCCAGTGAGGGGTCTAGCCAAACAATGAGCAATAATGCATCATGGCACAAGTGATGATTTCATCTGCTATATACACAATCCTCCCATCATTGAGAATTACTCTATTTTAAAGGTGTGGCCTTCAGAATGTAGCAGATTTATTCTCCAGTCCCCGCCCACGCCAGGTCTTTGAGTATGTCTGAATTTGTAAGGTGGATCAAATGAGGAAGCTGGATGAGATAATCATGAAGGACCCTTGAAATTGTTCTTGTTCTTCCAAAAAGAGTTTTCCTTTGCTTTCTTGAGACTGAGAATCCAGGATGTATCTTGGCTAGTGCTAGACAGAAGCATCTAGATACGGATTATCCACATGAGCATCTAGGCACAGTATTACGCTAACCCCACCAGGAACCCCAGAGAAATGAAAAGACAGGTCTCAATCTCTCTAGGATTTTGCAAATATAATTTAAAAAACTGCACATAGCCAGGCGCTGTCACTAAGTAGTCAGAGGAGGCCACCAAAGTATAATTGGTTGAGGCTGCCTCAATCTCCCCGCCACGGCCACAGTGGATTTCCAGGGGCAGATGAGCTCAGCCATGCTTAGTCTTCCTCCAAATTCTCTGAAAAACTCCTATAATCACTATCGCTGATTTTAGAAATTCAAAAAATTGAAGGCTAAAAACAAATGAATTGATATGTAAGTTCAGGGAAGGAGGTGCAGCAGCGCTGGATAAAGAGCTGCCAGGAGGGTGCCCTGACGATAGGCTATGAGGAGGTGGCCAGACAAGGGCAGAGGGTGTACCACAGAGTGTCTGCCACAACCCAGGAGCTGGGGCTGCTTGGAGCACCCGTAGGGAGGAGCAGGGTTCAGTGGAAGCAATTCTACCCAGGGTTCAAGATATTATGGTTCTGGAATGAGCCCCCCACGAAATGCTAGCTTAATATTAGTATACAGTCTATCCTTCATGAAGAGTCTCTGAGGTGCTAATGTTATATGATGTCACCAATTGATGTCATTAAGTTCTGATCCAGACACACTGCTAATGGACAGAGGTGAGAGCAGGGCTGGCAACTGCTAAAACAGATGAGGAAACGAGGCAGCATGAATGCTTGAATACAAGGCTCGCATGCTCCTTACAGAAGAGCAGGGGCCTTTGGGGTTCACATCATGTTTTGGAGGCTTATCCAAGCCGTAGCATGCATCAGCTGTGTTTTGCTGTAAGATCCACAACTTGTTTGATCCATTCCTGGGTTGACAGACATTTGGATTGTTTCCAGGTTTTGGCATACAGGTTTTTGTTTGGGTTTGTATTTTCATTTCTCGTAGGGAAATTCCTAGGAGTGGAATTGCCAGGTCATATGGTAAAGTTTGGTTTAATGTTTTAAGAAATGACTACATTGTTTTCCAAAAGCAGTTGTGCTGTTTTACGTTCCCAACAGCAATGTCTGAGGGTTCCAGTTTCTTCACATCTTCATTGTACTTGGGATTGTCTGTCTTTCTTATTACAGTCATTTTTGTGGACATGCCGGGGTTTGTGTTCTTTTAAATTTAAAAAACTTAAAAAAAATTTAAAAAGTTAAAAAATAAAAGACTTCTAAAAATTACCTTTTCCTTTTTGTTTTATTCATTGTGTTTTAATTTGTATTTTCCAAGTGATTAATGATGTTGAGCATCCTTTCATGTCTTTGTATATGTGTGTGTGTGTGTGTGTGTGTGTGTATGTGTGTATGGGGGATTGTAAAATAGGCTTTGTGTTACATGATTTTAGCCTAACTGTAGGTTAATGTAAGTATTCTGAAGGCACTTAAAGTAAGTTAGGCTAAACTATGATGTTCTGTAGGTCAGGTGTATTAAATGCATTTTCTACTTACCATGGGCTTATTGGACATAGTCCTATCGTAAGTTGAAAGTATCTATAATGATCCAAATTGTGTCCATATATATGTATATATGCACACACAAAGGGAAAATAAAAACTGTAGAAGGTTCCACAAACTATAGCTCACACCTGTAATCCCAGTGCTTTGGGAGGGCAAGACAGGAAGATTACTTGAAGTCAGGAGTTCAAGACCAGCCTGGACAACACAGCAAGACTCCACCTCTAAAAAAAAAAAAATCAGCCAGGCATGGTCAGCACACATATAGTCCCAGCTACTTAGAAGGTTGAGATAGGAGGACTGCTTGAGCCCATGAGTTCAAGGTCATAATGAACTATGATTGTACTGTACCACTGTACTGCAGCCTGAATGACAGAGTGAGAGCCTGTCTCTTTAAAAGAAAAAAAAGAAAAGAGTAGAAGGAAATGCACCCAAATGCTCATAGTCTCTAATCTCTGGGTGATGAGAGATTTGAAATTTGAAAAATGAAAATATTAAAAATTTTCAGTAGTAAGTATATATAGCTCTTATAATAAGAAAAGCCTTAAAAAGTAAAGTTTAAGTAAGTCAGTATAGATAATATATGCAAATTTAAAAAAATTTTAAATTTCCATACACTGTTCAACTTACTAATTTGATTTAGTATTTGTCAAATGTAGCCTAGAGCTCAACATACAAATTTATAAAAATCAGAATTTTGCTCTTGTTCTGAGAGTTGCATTGCTTTATTTCTGCTGTTTTAAAAATGAAACTGAAGCACTGGAATGAACCATGACAGAATTTTATCTTGAAAATTTAGGTACTTTTTATTATTTTCTCTCTCTCTCTTTTTTTTTGAAACAGGGTTTTCTCTGTCTTCCGGGTTAGAGTACAGCGGTATTAGCACAGCTCATGGTAACCTCAAGCTCTTGGGAATATAGGTGCTGGCCACCACACTTAGCTGATTTTTCTATTTTTAGTAGAGACAGGATCTTGCTCTTGCTCAGGCTGGTCTCAAACTCCTGAGTTCAAGGGATCCTCCTCCCTGGACCTCCCAGAGTACGAGGATTATAGGAGTTAGCCACTGTCCCAGACCTTGTTTGGGTACTTTGACTCTTATTTTTAATTACATTGAAATTTAACTTGGTTTTGATATGATAATTTTTAGGTGTACTTCAGAAACATGATGGATTAAATATTTCTGTGTCTGTGAACCTACCTACCATTTATAATTTTGATACTCTGGGGGAAACTAATCCCAAGATCTAAATAACATTCATATGTTTGAAAAAGTCCCTTTCAGATATATCAATTCTGATAAAATTGTAATTTTTATTGTTATTTTGAAAATATTTTTATTTCTATTTTATTTATTTATTTTTGAGGCAGGGTCTTACTGAGGCTAGTGTGTAGTGACATGATTAGTGATCATAGCTCACAGAAACCTCCAACTCCTGGGCTCAAGTGATCCTTCTGCTTCAGCCTCTTGAGTAGCTAGGGCTACAGGCAGGTGCCACCACATCTGGCTACTTTTTTCTTTTTTTCTTTTACTATTTTCATAGAGATGGTCTTTCTTGCTGAAGTTGGTCTCTTAACGCTCTACCTGAAATAATCTTACCTTGTCCTCACAGAGGGTTAGCGTTATAGTTGCTAGAGCCACCATGCGTAGCGTATTTTTATTTTTTTAATATTTCAATTATATGCATATATGCCAATACACAAAGAAATATGTTTTTATAGCATATTTGTTAGTTTATATCCTGAAGGATTTTTCTTTTTCTTTCTTTTTTTTTTTTTTGAGACAGAGCCTCAAGGTGTCACCCTGGCTAGCGTGCTGTGGCATGACAGCTCACAGCGACCTCCAATTCCTGGGCTCAAGTGAGTCTCTTGCCTTTGCCTCCCAAGTAGCTGGGACTACAGGCGCCCCCCACAATGCCTGGCCATTTTTTTTTTTTTTTTGGTTGCAGCTGTCATTGTAGTTTGGCAGGCCCATTGTGGTTTGGTGGGCTAGATTCGAACCTGCCAGCTCAGGTGTACATGGCTGGTGCCTTAGCTGCTTGAGCCACAGGCGCCAAGCCACCTAAAGGATTTTTCTTATCAAACTTGCCTATTCACTTGAGAAAACACATTGTGATGCATCTTTCAGAAAGTATGCTTACATTTATCTTCTATATGCAAATATTTTTATTATTATTATTTTTTTTTTTTTTTTGCAGTTTTTGGCCACGGCAGGGTTTGAACCCACCACCTCTGGCATATGGGGCCGGCGCCCTCCTCACTGAGCCACAGGCGCTACCCTCTATATGCAAATATTTTTAATCTCATGAGGAATTTTAACAAAAAACTATGTTACCTGAGATGAAAAAAGCACGAGAGAATAATCTTACTTACATGAAAACTTCTTTTGCCACCATACTTGAGGGAGAAAAAAATGCCTGTTCAGCAACTTACCGGAGTCTCTGGCAGGCTTTCTCAATAGGTGGGCTGAGAGAAGGTTGCAAACGCACCATTCAGATCACATCCACTGAGGAGAAGCCCTGGGCCCTGGGCCCTGGGCAGGGACACACAGAGAGAGGGAACATGAGTGATGCTCTCAGTGTTGGGGGAACTCTCGCCGGATGTTGACAGCTCTCTGCAGCAGGAGTGACCTGCTCAGTTCCAGCCCTCAAGGACCCTGGCAGAACCTCTGATCTGACATGTGATTGGTACTAAGGACTGTGCTTCGCTGGGAAGGGCTTGCTGTCACCCTCACCGCTAAAGTTCAAGGACCGTCTGTGCCAGGAAGAACTAAAACAGCAGATAAGCCACTCACGTACAACCTAAGCCCACATTGTGGGCTCAACGAGCAGCCTAAGAACCTAATGAATCTGCTCTTCGTGTTCAGATGAATTAAAAACTGAGTAGATCCCAGTCGCCATTGACTGGTTGGTGGACTGAGTCGCACCCATTCATTCATGAAGCCAGGAAAACAATAGGAAATTTCAGAAAGCCCAAAAGACCTTCAGAGAGAGAATTAAAAACCATCTGAACAAACAAAAAACTATCTGGGAATACTGCTATGCTAACATGTTAACCACAGTATAATCATTCATAGAAAAACAGTAATAAAAATAAACACTTTGTTTGTTGGGAGGTTGGGCTTTGGGGGGGCAGAGTTAATACTTTGCATGAAATAGCTTATTTTATAACAGTGAAATTGCTTTCTCTGTTGTCTTGTGATTTTTTTTGAGGTGAAGTTTAAGTTTTTGTGTGAGTAGTACTATTACACCTATCTTGAGTGTCTGGCTTGTACTGTATCACATCATACCTTTGTTTGATTCTTAGTAAACTGTTCACTTGTTAAAAAAAAAAAAGAAAAAAAATCTGGTACAAAATGTATTTCCACCTCCATTCCTTAAAAGGAAAATCTCCCCACAAATGAAGGTTTTGTTTTGTTTTTTGAGACAGAGTTAGACTCTGTGTCCCTGGGTAGAGTGCTGTGGAATCATAGCTCAGACTCTGTCTTCCTGGGTAGAGTGCTGTGGAATCGTAGCTCACAGCAACCTCAAACTCTTGGGCTTGAGCAAACCTCTTGCCTCAGCTTCCCAACCCAAGTAGCTGGGATTACAGGCATGTGCCACTACTCCCAGCTAGTTTTTCTATTTTGAGTAGAGATGAGGTGTCACTCTTGCTCAGGCTGGTCTCAAACTCCTCAGCTCAGGCCATTCAACCTCCTCCTCCCACAGTGCTAGGATTACAGGGTGGACAATCACACCCTGTCCAAATGAAGTTTTTTTCCCCCTTCTTTTATACTTTCAGAAAAAAATACAGATTAAACATATTTTTGCCTTCCTTCCTTCCTTCCTTCTTTCCTTCCTTCTATCCTTCCAGAGAGTCTCCTGTCGTCTTGGCTAGAGTGCTGTGGTGTCATCACTGCAACCTCAAACTCTTGGGCTCAAGAGATCCTCTTTCCTCAGCTGGGACTATAAGGCACCTACCACAAAGCCCTGCTAGCTTTTCTATTTTTGGTAGAGACAGGGTGGGGGTCTTGCTCTCGCTTAGGCTGACCTTGAACTCTTGAGCTCAGGCAATCCACATGCCTTGGCCTCCCAGAGTGCTAGGATTACAGACATGAGCCACTGCGCCTAACCTAGACATATTTTCTTATATTCTAAACTGTGCTACTTGGAATGATGCCAAACTTTTTTTTTTTTTTTTTTTGAGAAAGTGCCTCAAGCTGTCGCCCTGGATAGAGTGCCATGGCATCATAGCTCATAGAAACCTCTTAATTCTTGGGCTCAAGCCATCTCTTGCCTCAGCCTCCCGAGCAGCTGGGATTACAGGCATGTGCCACTACTCCCAGCTAGTTTTTCTATTTTGAGTAGAGATGAGGTGTCACTCTTGCTCAGGCTGGTCTCAAACTCCTCAGCTCAGGCCATTCAACCTC
>CAUYON010116022.1:0-20994 GCA_963573935.1 Arctocebus calabarensis | reverse complement strand
AGAGAATCTTTTTTTTTTGAGACAGAGCCTCAAGCTGTCACCCTAGATAGAGTGCTGTGGCATCACAGCTCACAGCAACCTCCAATTCCTGGGCTCAAGCGAGTCTCCTGCCTCCGCCTCCCAAGTAGCTGGGACTACAAGTGCCCACCACAACGCCCAGCCACTTTTTGGTTGCAGCTGTCATTGTTATTTGGCAGGCCCAGGCTGGATTTGAACTCACCAGCTCAGGTGTACGTGGCTGGCACCTTAGCCCGTTGAGCCACAGGCACCAAGCCTTAAGAGAGAATCTTTCTCTTCCTTTATAAGAAGGAAGTAAACATGTTATTTCAAAATTGAGTTCAGTGACATCAGTCACCTTTCTTTAGTGTTCAACTAAGTTTTACAAGTGTGTTCCTTGTGTTCCATTTTGATTACAAAATGGTACCATATCTCCTCCCCTTTCGGAAGTTGAAGCATGGTTGCAGAAATAAGAAACAGAATAATACATGGAAGAATCACATCCCTAATGGCACCAACCACATAGTTAACAAGTCAGAGAAGGAGAGAGAACAGTATAGAAATCTTATGACAAAAGATTTGCTGCATGGAAGTGGGTATGGAAGGCTGCCAGGAAAAAGGAGGGAATTCTGGGCTTAAAAGCATTGTTCATTTTCAGGTTTCTCTTCCTGCTTCCTGGATAACATAAATTGAGTCTATCATGTGTCACTTCGCTAGTAAAGATAATTCTGTGGGTTTTTTTGTTTTGCTTTGTTTTGTTTCGAGGCAGAGTTTCACTTCATCCCCCTCAGTAGACTGCCATGCATCACAGCTTGCAGCAACCTCCAACTCTTGGGCTTAGGCGATTCTCTTGCCTCAGCCTCCCAAGTAGCTGTGTTCTTTTTCAAACAATGCTGACTTCTTGTTCTTTTAATTATTTTTAGCCTTGAACAATATTGCTGCCTGAAGCTGTCACTTTCTTAAGCTCACAACATTAATAAATCTGCAGGACATTTTCTTTATTTTAGAAAAGTACACAAAAAGTAAAACCACAAGAGAACAAAAATCTTCGATTGTAAACACAAAAATGGTAAAACCAAAGGTAAAGAATCTGTACTAGCTGATTCAACATGTATTTAATGAATATTACCATGTGTGAGACACTGTGCCATCCACAGGTTTAGAGGTAAGGTTTGATATCACCCCCTGCCCTAAGGATCTCTGGTCTTAGGGAAAGACATTTCACTATCTCTGTGAAATAGTACCAAAACTAAATAATTAGAATGCAATAGGAGACGTCCAAAAAATGAAATAGCTTGCCACTATCAATAATTATAACAACTATATTTATTGACATGAAAATCTTTTCATAAGACATTAAGCTAAAAAGATTATAAAATATGTGATTCCAACCTAGTGATTTCACAAACCCATAGATGACTCTATGTAAACATTCTACATTTATACCTATCTATATTTACACTCAAAAGGTTACAGATCTCAATGAAAATACTATAATTATGTCTGGGTGGTGGGATTATGAGTGCTTCTTTTTTATTATCTATATTTTCCAATTTTGTTTGTTTGATTTAAGAGGCACTAAAATGCAGCATGATATTTCAGTGATGAGTATCAAAAAGTTACTGAGAAGGCTAATGAGAAAAATTATGCTAAATTAATAGACAAAATCCAAATACAACAGTGTCTGGTGGCATCAGAACAGGCCTCTCAGTATTCTGTGCTTTTGCAACTTCCTCTTGTTTCTTTTCTGTTTGTAAAATGGGGCAAATAAGAATATTTTCCTCATAGGAACACTCTGAGTATTAAATAGTTATTCTATGCAAAGTTCTCAGAATAGTGAGAACAGTGCAAACAAGAGGAAAACGTGAAAGCACAGAATATTGCAAAATTTACAAATGAGCATATGTATTCATCTGGGGTAAAAGAGTGTCAACAATAAATGGACTTTGGAATTATATAAATATAGGAGATAGTTTGGCTTGAAACAGGAAGTAAAAGGGACCTATAAAACTCAGGTAAATAGCTGACACTGGCACAGAGGGTGGAGAAGAGGAAGAAATTACAGAGGTGGCAACGGAACAGGGTAAGTCCACTGAAACTTCCTTGCCTATCTCTTTGCCCAGATCAATGGGCACAAAGGGGGATGGTGTGTCTTTGGGGGGGGGTCTCTGACGTATTCCATCCTCTAGACTGGGGAGATAAAACAAATTCTTGTGTCTGTGTTGGGGTCAGTAGACAAATGAGGGACTATAAAGCCATGAGACGAGTGAAACAGGAAAAAAGGAAATAGGAAAGGAATGAAAAAGTCAGCTGCTATGAAAGTGGTATGAAAGTGGCAAGAAAGAAATTTCAAAAGCTGATACTAAGAAAAGAGACAATGCAGGTCCAACTTATGCCATTCCAGAAACATTCATCAACAGGATGATGATGTGGCTACCATAGCACTACATACCACAGCAGAAATACCCAAGCACTTGATTTTGTAATACATTGTAATTCAGGCACTTCAATCTGGCAAAAAAAAAAAAAAAAATGGGGGAAAAGTCATTCATTTTCACTAGGTTGGCATTTGGGGAAGTTTATACACCTGTATACCTGAGGAATTCTTGGGTGATTTTGTAGAAATGATTCAGTTCTATGTGTACTGGGTACATTGCACAAGATGCTACTAGATATTCTCAAAGATAGTAGTTATCTTCACTCTGCTAAAACTGAATTTAATGTGACATCAAGGAGAAAAAGTAAAATTTTTGAATTTTTATTTGAAATATAATCAAAGCACAAATGGAGAGCTTTTCTTTTATCACTATAATCTCATTCTTTTGATCTAACCAGATCTTCTATTGTTTATATATTTCTTGTGCTCAAAATAATGGCAGCTGTTCTAATTTTAGAAAAGACTACTGATGGTAACTATCTTGCCAACTGTCAAGAGGAAAATTGCACTAAGTTGAGAGGTAGAAATCTATTAAAAGAATCTAATAATTAGTGTACCTTTTCTTGTATCATTTACAGGATTGTCCTCATTTCAATTGAATAATCAATTATCCTCACAAGCATGTTGATTCTTTACACATTAAGTCATTTTGGTATAAACCAAAAAGATTGGAAGTGGCTCCAATCTTTGATCATTTTCATGAAACCAGAACCTGACCCAGTAAACATGTGTCCTAAGACTAGTCATAATTTTATAGACCTAGCCATTGCTAATCTGGGTTCTATTTGAAATGTGTATACATCTTTGTCCAGAAACTAAATAGCAGATATGAAATGAGAAATTGTTGACAAATAAATTAATTGTCTTGAACTTTTCTTATCAAATTTCTCAAAAGACCAAAAAAAATGCAATGCTCAACAATATAGAAGAAGGTAATAAAATCATACACTTGCAGAAACATGGGACAACTGTATCCCTTTTGAGAAAATTCTTCTTCTGATTAATTACTGTACCCTGAGTCTCCATGAACTTCTTTTGAAGTTCAACCCTTTGAATAAACTTTTCACATGGCCATATCTACTGCTTAAAACAAGATATAAGACCCTGGATTCTAATAACAAAATAAGAACTACCTTCTACCAAGTATTTGCTGCATGCCAGGCGTTGTTCCAACAGTGCTACACAAGTTAGGATCATTTTGTCTTTATATCAACTCCTTTAAGTGGCATCATCTGTTATTTTACAGTTGAGACATAAGGACAAAATGGGATGCAGATTAAGAGACTTATTCAAAGCCCCAGAGTTAGTGAAGTAGCAGATTAAGGACTAGAAAAGGGAGCCGGAGCAACATTTGGCCACAGAAACCAGATCCACAGAGTGCATGACTTCATGCTCTCAAATGTTACTTAGAGTTATATGAAATCACTCCAAGATTCACGGCTATGAAACTGTTTGTTTTTCCTTATTTAAAATAATCTTTTGCTAAAATTTTTTCCTTTTTAAAGAAATAATGTTTGCAATCAGATATTTCAGAAATGCGTTTTCTCACTCTTCACCCCGTTTTCAGCCATTTTCAGCTGTATCTGGCATCTTAGGGTAAGGGTCATGAGTATAGATTTGGGATTCAATTGTCTCACTGTGAAATAAGGATGACATTAGTACAGTACCTACCTCATGGGGTCTGGTAAAGCGCAAGAGAGAGAATTTTTCCACACACTTAACATAGCAATAATAGATAGAGTCAACCTGGGTAGCTGTCACAGGGACTATTCTGAGAACACTGCATGAATAACTCTTTAATACTCAGAATGTCCCTGTAAGGAAGATATTCTTATTTGCCCCATTTTACAAACATAAAACAAAGGCAAGGGTTAAGAAACTTGCCAAAGACTGTAGCTGATGTCAAAACCAGGACTCTAACCCCAAATTCACATGTCTAAATGTGAAAATCTATAGCCTCTATTGTGCCCACAGCCAGTGTCAAATAAACATTAGCTCTCAAGACAGTTCACCTGAGGTTTGCTAAGGAGAGGCCTTACTAACATAATTACTGAGTCACTGAGAAGTCATCAATCTGATTTATAATTCTCTCTCCACGGCACCTGAGGACATCAGTTTTGTTGCTGGGTTGTTATAGGAGCCGAGTCAATCCCTGTCACTGGGGTTGGCTGAAGGACAAGCTGCAGGAGTTCACAGTGAAGCTGTGTAGCCGCAGTGGGCCACATTGTCAAGTGTTCCATTGACAACTGTCAAGTGTTCCATTTCAGAGTCCTATTGGTGCCATACAAATTTCTGTACAGCCTTGATCATGTCCTTTAACTCCTCTCAGCTTCAATTTCACAGCCAAAAACCAAAGTATGTGAGACAAGATAATTGGAAGAGTTCCTTCCTACCTTGAAATTTCATGATTCTATGAGCACAGGTTCTGAATAAATGTCCTTGTTAAAATACCAGTGTGCAATGTACCAACAGGTTATTCCTATTATTCATACTTCATACCAAACATGAGGGCATTCATGACTGCTACCTTCTTGATATTCAAGAAGTACAAGAAAATAGCTTGGGAAATAAGGTTTCAACAACAGGAATCTAAAAACATCAAAGAAAATTTTTTTAAGTGTCATAATTTTTTTCAAGGATTATGAGTCATTCTTGACCATAACTGGTTGTGCTGTTTTACTCCAACAAAATTTCCGTTAGCCACATGGGGCTCAAGATGCTTTAAACTTCCACAGGGGCAGAGATGAATAAGAGATCTCAAGAGGCATTTTCTCAAAAAACAAGAGAATTAACAAGTGGCCCCGTACAAACTATCTACTTTTCCAAGTATTAAAAAATAATTTTCACCTTGGCCTGCTTTCCTTGCCATCCAATTGTATTACTGACTCTTGTACATTTATTAGTCTTCTATTCGTTACTGTAACAAATTCCCACAAACTTATTGGCTTAAAAAAGCACACTTTTTTATCTCATGGTTCAGATAAAGGTCAGAAATCCTACACTATCTTTACACAGCCTCCTTTCTGGAGACTCTAAGGAAGTATCTGTTGCTCTGTTTTATCCAGCTGTTAGAAGCCACCCATATTCCTTGGCCTACAGATTCCTTCCTCCATGGTCAAAGCCAGCAGTATAGCATTTCTCCATCCCCCCCTTCCATAGTATCTTCTCTTTCTCTTACTTTCTTCTGCCTCTCTCTTCTACTGTAATGGGCCCTGTGATTACATTGGGTCCCCCAATAACCCAGGAAAGTCTCCCTATTTGAAGATCAGTAGTTTATTAGCAATCTTAATGACACTCGTCACCTTAATTTCCCTTTGCCATGTAGCCTACCATATTCCCAGGTTCCTGGATTCGAATGTAGACATCTTTGGGAAAGGTATTATGCTGGTGATTGTAGTCCCTTCTTTCTGTTGTCCTTCAGATACTGGGAAGACACACACATACACACACACACACATTCCTATGTATACACTTTACAAAATCAAATGAAAATTGGAATCACTTTACAAAATCAAATGAAAATCATCTTCCCCTCCTTTACTTATTCCAAATTATAAGGTGATACAGAATTCTAGTGTCAAATGAGAATCATATTTATATTAGTTGTCATTGCCCATTGTCTGCTCACTTGCTCTCTTCCATTAGCGTAGAGTATTGACATTTAAGAAGGTTTTCTTTTGTTTCTTTTCTGGGAGAATATATCACTTTGGTATGTTTTGTAATACTTAGGACACAATGATGTCATCAAAGCCAACGAGCCACCCTAAAGTTCATGACACGATACCCAACCCTTACCCAGCAACAAGCTTTATGGCTCCCAGGTTTCAACAGCCTCCAGGTTCCATAAACAAAGGAAACCAAGTTCAGGGTGACCTACCTCCCTTCATCACATCACCAGGAATCATTGCTGGAAGTCATCCGGGTCAAGAAAATACACAAATGATAATTCCAACTTTGGGAACAGCGTCAACAAATTTTATAGAAGAAGCAAAGACACTAGGGGTAAGTATTTTTACTAATGGAATTTTAATCACACATCTTCAAGATTTTCTTGTACCTCTAAATTATAGGTGGAGAGAATACCAACCAATTATTCTCTCTTCTAGTTAGATCTCACTGCTGCAAAAGATTTTTTGGACAACCCCAATCCTGTCTCTGGATTGGTTGCAAACTGGTATTTGTAAATGGGTGAGTTCACATTAAAATGAAAATTAAATGACTGCCTTAAATGGAGAGAAACTACGCATGCAGTCTAGTGAAGGCTGAGTGTGAAACAATTAAGGAACCTTCTATCTGTGGTGTATCCCTAGTACCCTTAAAGATGCTGTGACTTAACTATCACCTTACTTCTGCAAAGGGTACTTTGAACTGAACACCTTATTTCTGTAGGCATTGTAAAAACATGCCCTACTTACAGGGGAAGTTTCCATTCAACAATTCCTCTGCCTAGGAAGAATTGTTTATCCATTTTCTGTGCTTTCCAAATATCTCATTCACATCCCTAATGCAATTCCACCAAATTGTATTAAATCTCTCCCCCGGAGCAGCTCCAAGTTCTCAGTTAGATCAATAAATTATATTTAGTGCCCATTATATCCCAGAAACTCTTCTAGTCATCTCACAACCTATTTCAAGTTTTGATGCTTTGGGAAAGTAAAAATAAGAATCAGTTCCCCTCCAGGAGCCCAGCTAAGCTGTGGAGGTAGCTCCTCAGATCTGCCTCCTGGCAGATGGAAGAAACCCCCTTCCTCCTATTAATCAAATGGGAAAAACTAGCACACACAGCTGAGCCTGCACAGACTCCACACAGGTGTTGGAAGCTTCAAAGAGCACCAGGCTCTACACACAGTAGAGGAGGAAAGTGCGCAGTGTGCCAACTACAACTCAGATGTTACCAAACAAATGCAAATGTACCCTTATATTAACCCGAAATAAAAAAAAAATTTTTTAAAGGAAAACTAAGGGGAAAAAGGGGTTAACCGATATAGTGAGAATAAAGAAGTATAAAAGGATAAGAAGTACCAGGCAGTGAGGGGGTACTGCCAAGTTGATTGGAGTGGGCTCTCCTGGGCACTTGACATTTGAGCAAAGACATGAAGTTAGTAGTGAACCATACCGACATCAAGGCAAGAGGAAACAACCAGTGTAAAGGTCTTTAGCTGAAAATGTGTGTGATGTGTTTGAAGAACATGGAGGAGGCCAAGAAAGCAGAACAGAATGAGCAAGGGAGGGAGCAGCTGGCAGGAGGGCAGGGGGCTGCAGGACCAGATCCAGGGCAGCCTGGAGACCATGAGGGTTTGGCTTTTACTGAGTGGAATGAGGAGCCACAGGAGCATGCCGCCTGGTATGAAGAGGCGTGTGTAATAAAAATACTTTAAAAGCTTTTGCTTTGTAAGTGCTCCAGTTGGCAGAAGCTACTTCCTGTCCTTGAAGATTGCACATCCACACCATTACCAGCCCCCAGTCACCACTACAGTGCAGGGGCCACAGGTGGCAGGGTATAGAGTGTCAGCACCAATCGACTCAGAACTTAAAGTGCCTCTGTGACCAAAAATGCAGGCAAATTACTGTCCAAAAATATATTTTTTTGAGACAGAGTTTCACTATGTAACCCTTGGTAGAGTGCCGTGGCATCACAGCTCACAGTAACGTCAAACTCTTGGACTTAAAGGATTCTCTTGCCTCAGCCTACCAAGTAGCTGGGACTACAGGTGCCCGCCACAATGCCCAACTATTTTTTTGTTGTTGTTGCCTTTGTCATTTTTTTAGCCGGTCTGGGTAGGATTTGACCCTACCAGCCTTGGTGTATGTGGCCGGCACCCTACCGACTGAGCTATGGGCGCCACGCTTGTTCAAACTTTTAAAAAAGTCCTCCAGGCAATTTTGATCAATACATGGTTCAGCCCGGGCTATCAGAGGAGAGATGAAGGCTGATATGAGTCCAAGATCTAACTGCCCCTCATCAAGATGACAGGAAGGATGAGATGAGGAGTCTGCAGTCACGAGACTAGATTGCTGCTCTAGAGAAAAGCTTGATAAAAACAAATAGAAAGTCTAATGTGGGAACTCTTCCAGTGAGATTGGCTAAACAGTCTGTCACCCTGGGAGCTGTGTGTGGAAGTATGGTGTGCCTGTGCATGGATGGGCAGGAAGAATTTTTCAGGGAGAATGAAAAAAAGTTTGTAAGGTTTATCTGAATCTCAAAGAACTTCATTATTCAAAAACATTGAGCTCAGCATTATTTATGAACCTGGGTTCTTTCCCCCAATGTTATTGCAATTTAATTGTATTCAGTGGATATTTTTTGTAGAAATAAACACAGCAATCTTTGTATTTGCAATCTTCTTGGATAGATAAGACATAAACATTGGAAGAAATGAAGGGTATAAATCTACAATCAACTTTTAGATCCATCTACCAACGGGTCTTTCCTAGAAATTTATGTTTGTCTGGATTAAGAAAGGTAATGAGGTACAAGGAAATAAAAGATATATCCTTTATCTGAGGATGTGTCTCTTGACTGATAAAATTCTTTCATAACTGAAATTTTAAAGAAAATGAACAATATAAATCAGTAAAAAGGTGCATTATATAGGATGAGATACAACATAAATCTAGGAAGAAAGAGAAAAGGCTAAATTGACTGGTATAATCAGGAAGATGGCGTAGAACAGGTGGAGCTGACACGAACCCCAAAGAAGACAGTACCAGATGGCTCCCCAGGCAGATGTCTGGAGTCAATTTGCTGCAGTAAATTCTCAGATCTTCCCCTTAGTAACTGGGGACATTGGACACCTAATTTCTTTATGTATCTGTGTCTCTATAACATTATTTTTACATGAAAAAATAAATGTATTTAGAACATAACCAAGCACATAAGATGATTCCATATTCATTGATTCCTTTACCTACAACTGGTGTTACCAAAGCAGAGAAGTGATTCATTTGAACAATACAGTCACTGAAGTCACAGTTAAACTGTTGTATTTTTTCCTAACAATCTTTTAGAGGGTTCCCAGGAAATTTCGACGCATGGTTAAGCAATTGTGTTTTTAGAAGAACTCTCCTTGGGCCACCTCAGCTAGCTAGTCTCCTCAACAAGGCCTTATGCTGAGCTTCTAGCGCGCCGCCCCCCACCATTATTCTAGTGCCTGTCAAATCTTCATGGCCCACCTCCTTCTCATAGCACATGCCTAAGTGACACTCATGGGTATTGGAAATATATAAGCAATTAATAAACAGGGATAGGAATGATAGTAATGTTTCACAGGCCCAAAAGTGATTAAGCAACTTTAAAATGCCTGCTTCCTTTTTTTTTCAGGCAATCCAGATCATAATTGGATTGATGCAGATTGGTTTTGGAATTATTTTGGGCATAATATGCCTCAAGGCAGACATTCCCTACATTACTTTTGCTGGCGGATATCCATTCTGGGGAGGCCTCTGTGTAAGTACATTGATAGAATTCCTCTCCTTCTCAGACTATAAAGCATACATACCTCCAGCTTAAGCCACAACCCATTTCTGGATAAGCTCTGCATCTGTGGGCCAGAGAATTTAGAGTAATAATTGCTCCAATTGGATATAAAACAGGGAAAACTTACTCTCCACCTGAACTAGAAGCTTAAGCCTATATCCTAAAGTTTACTACGATCGAGTAATCAGCAAGCCAAAGTTTTAGTTCCTTATTATATTTAGATAGAGATGTATGTGCTGGGTGGAGAATGGCAAAGAAGGTGACCAGAAACATGACTAAAAATATGTAATAGATGACAAGAAGAGGTGAAGTGGTAAGCCCAGGAGTCATTAGAACAAGTTCACAGTTCTTCATATGCAATAAATTGAGGAGAAAAAATTCAGAAAGGAGTCAAGAACATATTCCTAAGAGTTACTCCAGAAAATTGAGAAGCATAAAAGGAAATTTTAAGAAGGAAACTAGATGAATACAAATAGACCAAATTTTCATACAAAGAGAAGTTCCCAAGCACACCCAGAGAACCCACCATTTCACACATTTGTCTATTTCTACAGTTCATTATTTCTGGTGCTCTCTCTGTATCAGCATCCAAGGTCTTGTTCAGACCTTGTCTGGTAAGTTGAAATGTTTCTAATTTTTAAACCCCTATAAATATTAGTTTAATTTGTTGGAGAAGAAAATTGAAAAGGTAGATTTAGAAAACAGGAATGGGTACACATTTCCCAAAATACCTGTTGGTTGTTTTCATGGACTGTGTTTTGGAATGAGGGAATGGTTCACACAACTGGCCACTCAGAAGTGGCAGTGCTCATGTCCTGACATATTCACAAGGGTGGGAAGTAATAAAGATAAGGCTTATTTAAGCTTTAACCTAAAAGTTTCCTAGTTTATTCGGGTCCAGGAGCCAGGAAATGCTGACTCACCATTTCAGCAATGAAATCTCTGCTGTTCACTTGTCATTTCTCAGCTCTGTCTTGTGTTTTTATTTTTCATTTGTGCATGTCTCCTCTTCTTATTCAGATTGGGTTTTGTTTTACAATTCTCTAAATCACCATTAAAAGCATCTAGCTTGTTCCATAAGAAGAATTGATACAAATAGTCACTTAGACAAGGCTTTCAAGTCTCTTAATCACAGCAACCCAGCTACTTCAATTTCTTGGTCTGTACCACAAGGGAGAAAATGCTTTGTTCAGAACTAGAGCCAACTAGGGCAGTTTGACAGTTACATGTAATCCAACAGAAGAGGAAAGGATGGGGAAATGGGACATAGAGGGGAGCAGCTCACACTCTTCCAGACAAAACCAAAACAAAATAATTAAATTAATAATCATTAAAAATTAATAATTTTAATTTTAAATGAAGTTTTATCAGCCTAATCGGGATTATCCAATCCTGTTGCAATCCAATTACAAAATAAAACTCTTCTGCATCCTTTACGAGTCCCTTCCTCTCTCTGAGATTGTCCAAGCATAGACTCTGTCCTTCGGGAGAAAAGAAGCACTGAAACTTATTTAAAGTAATTCTTCTAAGAGCTTTGTGGAGCCCTTCAGGAGATGCTAAGGTATGGTGCTACAACATAAAGAACTTGACCGTACCACCCACAGCAAATCAGCTGAGGACTTGATTTCACAATTACTCTGCTTTATGTCAAAATCCCATTCCAGAAAGTGATAGACTTGCTCACACCTCTGCCCACAAATGCTGAAACAGTTTCTCCTTCTAAATTTGAGGTTCTTTACCTTGTCCCTTTACCTATGTCCTTGGGAGACTTTGAGGCATTCCTTAATTTCTAAATTTATTAGTAAAACTGTCTATCTACTTTCCTATCTATAACATCATATGCTATAGTCCTACGTCATACAATGGCTGTAAGAGTTAAATAAGATATGTATTTAAATAATGTATTGAAATAATTTAATATTAAATTAAATATTATTTGTCTATTGTTATAGATAAATTCTCATTAAAAATATATTTGTTCTTTGTTTTTATAAACAAAATATAGTTGTTATTGTGCACGAGGCTTTTAGATAAGTATAATAGATGAGCTCCAGCCTTACATTTTGCTACTGCCTGTTAGAAGTACCCTACATCTAGACTACATACTGAGTCATTTTTATGGTAACTTCCCAGAAGGACAGAAAAGAAAATCATTTCAACTTGAAAAATTGTACCAGGATTTCTAAGATTGAGAGCCATTAAATCTGATTGACTCTTTTCATTTAATTTCATGGACCCTACATCCCACATATAATTTATTTTTCTTGTCGTCTTGACTAGATAAGAGGAAGTCTGGGAATGAATATTGTTAGTTCTATCTTTGCCCTTACTGGAGTGATTCTGTTGGTGGTGGATATGTACATCAATGTCACATTTGACCAAAGCAATGTGGCAGTGGTAAGTACCCCATAGCACATGCCTGTTCTCTTTCCACTCCCATGGAGTGGGTCTTTTGTCTTTTATTGCTGTACATCAACTCTAGTGGAAAATTGCTTTCTATTCTAGCTCTATCCCTAGTCAAATAATCTCTAACACTATTGAACCAAGTGAGAGAGTCACCTCTACAGACAGGCTAGCCAGAAAGGGCATCCTTTATTGTTCCACCTCACTGCTAATCACATAAACAATAAGGAAGGGTTTAGAGAGGCCTCCAAGACTCCTAAAATTGCCCCAAAATTATTTTCCAAAGGTTTTTGGAAATTTTACACAAATTTTGGAATTTGTATAAATTTTGAAATTCCATATATAAATAACATAGTCAATTTATTGAATGGCTTTTTTTTTACAAGTAAGAATAAGGTGAGAGAAAAATGGGAGCGACAAGAACATCTGATTTCTACTAAAGACTCAAAGGATGAAGCAGATGTAAAATATGGCACATGCCTCTGAATCACCTGTTCATTATCATTACAAAGGCCAACCAGGGACTCTGTCCCAGGAAGAAACGGGTGGCCTGAAGGCCACAATTTTTAAAACCTGTAAAGATGGAGCAAGATGGCATAAAATGAGGCTGGACTGGTGAGCAACATGGCATAAAATGAGGTGTCATCCTGCCCCATAGTCATCTTAAAGATTTTAGTCTTCATTCTAAAGCAAGAAAAAGACACAGAAGGGGTGTTTTAGGTTTTGGTTTTGGTTTTTTGGAGGGGTTGGGTTTTTTGAGGTTGTATTTACTTTTAAAAAGCAGAGTCTATTAATTTATAGCTTTCATATGAAGGCTAAAACCCAATTACAGCACAAGAATACAGGGAAAAGGGAAAGGGAGGGGAGGGGAGTGGGGGGATAGGTGGAGGGAGGACAATTAGTGGGATCACACCTACGGTGCATCTTAGCAGGGTACTGGTGAAACTTATTAAATGTAGAGTATCAATGTCTTTATATAGTGATCAAGAAAATGCCATGAAGGCTATTTGTAACTGTACGATCAAAATATTTCTGATTGTATATGAAGCACATTGTGCCCTATGATTGCACCAATGTACACAATTATGATTCAATAAAATTATTTTTAAAAAAAAGCAGAATCTATTAAATTGCTGTTGGTTGATTATATCTTAAGAAATAGAAAGCATCCCTTTCATATCTAGAAAATAGAATATTAGACAACATTAACAGGCTAGGCGCAGTGGCTCATGTTTATAACAATCTTAGTACTGTGGGAGGCCGTGGCAGGTGGATTGCTTCAGCTCAGGAGTTTGAGACCAGCCTGAGCAAGAGCAAGACCTGATCTCTACTAAAAATTTAAACTAGCCTGTCATTCTGGCAGGTGCCTATAGTCCCAGCTACTTGAGAGGCTAAAGCAAGAAGATCTCTTGAATCCAAGAAATTAAGGATGCTGTGAGCTGTGACGACACCATGGCACTCTACTCAGGGCCACAGAGTAAGATTCTGTCTCAAAAGCAAAAAAAAAGCAATATTTTGAACAAACAATTGCAAAACGTTTCTATTATCAGTTCATTCAGTACTGTGTAAGTAATTCCAGTCCACTAAATCTTGAAGTAGCCATGTTCTAAAGCACATGCTTCTCAACTAAAGGATTCTGGAATCCTGACTCCAGTCACTGCTATGGCCTGAACAAGATGTCTGTTGTTTAAAGTGTCAATAGTTTGAAGCAGCTGGCACACTCCTTTTCCATCAGGCTCTGAGATTGTTCTTTGTTAAAGGCACAAAAGAATTTTAAGCTTGGAACAGGAATGATCACATTTGGGTTTTGAAAGGACTGCTCTTTTTGCAATCTAAAGAAAAGGTTTTAAGGAGGCAAACAATAGATAAGAGGGCCTCTTGGTGAATAAGACAGAGTGAAAGAAGAGCATGAAATTCATCCTTTAAAACAAAAAACACAGGCCAGGCACAATGGCTCATGCCTATAATCCTAGCACTCTGGGAGGTCGAGGCAGGAGGTTCACTTGAACTCAAGAGTTAGATATCAGCCTGAGCAAGAGTGAGACCCTGTCTATAAAAACTAGGTGGCCATCATGGCAGGCACCTGTAATCCCAGCTACTAGGGAGGCTGAGGCAAGAGGATTGCCTAAGCCTGAGAAGTTGAGGTTGCTGTGAGCTATGATGATTCCATGGCACTCTACTGAGGGTGACAAAGAGAGACTCTGTCTCAAAAAAAGAAGGAAAAAACAGCTTTTGCATAGTGCTACCCAAACAGAGAAACAAATGGCTCTGATGTGACTCAAGGTGGCAGAAGGAAACAGCTCCTATATCTGGCTCTTGTTTTCCCACAAATAAGACTGAATGGAAGCCAAAAAGTACTGAGAAGTCTCTCTAATGCTCCGAAAAGACTGAGGTTGAGGGCAGCCAATTCTGAGAAAGGATAAAACAAATCCTGCATGGAAGCAGCCCATGGGTAGCACCCCACCACCTCCAGAAACGTAGGAGAGGGCACTGTCTTCGAGGGCACTTTGCTGAAGCGACAGGGTGCACAGAATTCCACAGCAGTAGAACCTGCCTCCAGTGATGCAGCAGGCCTGAGTACTGGACACGTAGCAGACTCCCAGAAGAAAGAGAAAGCAAAGTGCATGTTCAGTAGCAGGCACCGAGCTTAGTGCTGGCTAAGCTAGCGCTCTCCCTGCAACACCTGCATGATTAACATTGAGGAAAGTGGACAGGTAGCAATATTTAGTGTTTATGTTGTAGATGGAAACAAGGAAGACACATGGGACCCAGTGGAAATCTGAATCAAGGAAAATTCACCTGCACTATATCTGATCACAGTAGAAGACCTGTGCAGAGTTCAAGTAAACTGAAGGCAGTAGAACCTCTGTAAGTTGAGAACTGTAACAAACTGGTCACCATATGGAGGTGGCCAACATAAGGAATTAGGGCTACTGATGTGGTTCATGTCCAGTCAATGAAAATTAGGCCAATTTAAGGAGGTCAGTGTAGGGAGGTGGTCAACTATGGAGGTTCTACTGTACTTTTATTTCAGAACAGGAATAACATGATTCTCTTTTTAGAGAATGATGTTTCTCTTTTGACCTTGTTATTTTTGTAATCCTCTTATACTAGCTTTCCACGCATTCCCCTTCTTCTATCTGCCTTTTGTCTATACAGAGAATAGAATAATGGTTCATTTTGGCATTTGGAATGACTAGTTTGTTTCTACATTGGTTAAGGATTTTTAATGAGTGGGTAACATTTTAATAAACACACAGGGGCCACTGCAAAGAAAAAAAATACCCCCTTACAAATATCTTTAAATGAAAAAGGGTACTTGCTGAAAGGAAAGTCTTCTGGTATTTTTTAAACAATTCAAAATAAATTCATCCCTACAATAAGCGTTTGATGATAATGAAGATGCAATCACTGAGCAAGTTGAGTATGAAGAACAGCACATTTGTTGAGTCGATAACTTTTTGAAGCCAGTGTGAGGCCCTCCTAGTAACCAAATTTCTCTAACTTTATTTCTGATTTCAGATTTCTTGGAATGGCATTTCAGCCATGCTGTTCATCTTCTCCATCTTGGAGTTCTGTATCGCCAGTGCCACCATCCATTTTGCCAGGCAATCACTCTCCAACGTCAGTAGGGTGAGTTGGGTCTCTTCTCTGTAAAATAATCTGAATACACCCAAGAGAATACAGACTTGTGTCTGCTATATCCCACTATAGAGTTACCAAATTGTTCTTTGTCCTTGACTATGCTAGGACCAGGGGAAACTCAGTAGCATCACAGTAACAGTATTTCTTGTTTTTATTCATTCTCTCCAGTCTGTTCTGGTTGTTCCAAATGTGTATGCAAACAACCCCTTTCCACCAGAGTTGTCTTCTCCTCCTCCAGAAATGAAGGCTACCTATATCCCAAGGTATTAAAAGAAAAAGAGGCATCAGTCTATTCTCATGCAGTAAAACCACTCTCGGAAACGTTTTAAGAAATTGTCTCTTATAGTCCATGATGATTTCTAATCTTTAAAGACTGTATCTGACATTTGTTTTTAGGTTGGTCCCTGATGATAATTCTGTCTCCCTGTCACTGTCTCTCCCTACATGCTATGACAACACACTGGCAAAAGTGTCAGACTAGATGACTGAAAAATGACTCTGAAACTCTCTTAAAGTTAGAAAATTTCCTGCTCATGCTACCATTTCCTCAATAAAATGTTACTATAAATATAAGCCTGTTTTTAGTATTTTTTAAAATTCGTTTTGGTTTTGTATAAGTTGTAGAACAAAACTTTGTAGATATTCAAGAGGCATGATGTTTGGTGCTATAAATATGGAGTATTTTCAGGTACATTAAACTCATTTTCAATGGGGCAATAGCAGGGCAAAGATGGTGCATTGAGGGGTTTTGATTTGAGTTTTGGCCTTTTATTGGTGTGTTTAAAAGCCAGTGAGAACAACCCAAGTAAGAGAGAAGTTGAGAGATCAAAAGAAAGATGAAAGAAATGGTTAAGTCATGAAGAAGGGCAGTTTCTCTACATCACAGAAAGAAAGTAAGATGTGATTGTTGCCGATATCCATAGATTTGCAATAATGGTAGTGAGCACATAAGGAGGTTCTCATACGATGGCTCCTGTCATCCCTGTCAAAGCAGCAGTGAGGTCATGTTCATGGTGGGCCACATGGGTAGTTACACCATTTAACAAAATGGGAAATGTGGGGAAAGTCATGGAAATTAAGAATAACCTGATCAGAGAAACAGAGGAAGACTGTCAAGCTGTACTGAGAGCACTTTGAGGGGGTGATAGCATATTTATCATATGAACAAATTGGTACAGCAGAGTTTGGTTGCTCACATATGGGCCCAGTTTAAGTATCTACTTGATTACTTCCAGCGTTAAGTATTTAGTGTCCTTAACCCCCACGTTGTTCAAGGGTCAAATATCTATTTTCAACTCTTGCTTCCTGAAAGTTATTATTACCTTTTAATGGTATCTGGGAACCCATAACTATCTACAGCAGCGGTTCTCAACCTGTGGGTCGCCACCCCTTTTCAACAATGAAAATACATTGCGGCATTAGGAAGGTTGAGAACCACTAATCTAGAGTGTCAATTGCTTCTCTCCCCCCCTAACTTCTTTTTCAACTGGATAGTCAAATGATGCTAATAGAGTTCAGTTTCAACTACCTAAAATTTTTATTTGAGGTTCTTAAGAGCATGAAAAATACCTTAACAATTTAAATAATTTTGCAACCATAAAACGCTTATGTAAAGGATTTGTTTAAACCAATGCTATCATGCTTTTATTCAACTAGGAATGCTATTCATTCGTTCATCCAACAAATATTTATTGAGTACCTACTCTGTACAGAGGGCAGTGTTCTGTATACTTGAGAAAAATAGTCAAAAATTCTGTTCCTTGGAGGCTGATATGATCAAAGCATTAGACTTCCTGTGGGGAAAAAAAAACAAATAAATTTGATTTTAAAGTTTAAGTCTTCTAAGTTTTCTGAAAATATACCTGTATTCTGAGACCCCAGAAGGTGACTGGAGTAGAAATATATTCTGGCATGCAGGTCACAAGCCTACTAGTAATGTGTCACTGTTTAAAGTCCTTATGATATTTTCATTCAGTAATTCTAAAAGAGTGTTCATTTACTCATTGATTTGCTTTTAAAAAAAATAAGTATTACACTACTAATTTGTGGCCAAACACTGTGCTAAGCTATTGCATAACATTTAGGCTTTACATATTTTTGTTTCATTTGGGGCCATAGAAAATGGGATGGAGTTGTTGAAAGAGTTCATGGCCCATAGTAGATACTCAACAAATATTTGTTGAATGAAAAATAAAAAAAATTTTTTAAAGTGGATAGAGTTGAAACTATCTCAATGCCGGTGCTCACATGCTTTTTTCTTACACAAGTAAATAATGCTGGATTTGAGTACAAAGACTTTGCCTGAGAAATATGACCTAAGTTACATACACACCTACACACACACACGTGAACGTGCACACCCAACTGCATCCTTTACTCTGTCTCTTCCCTCTTTGAAAGGACAAAGGTGATTATTAGATCTTTAGGGTTCTAGGGTGTCTTCTAATTCTAAACTCTAAGGTTTAAGAGCAGATCAATAATTCATCATGGAATGCATGGGTTCAAGAGTTAGTTATGTTACAAGAATCCATAAATCTATCCTAAGTATGTATGTATTGTGTATGCATGTATGTGTGTATATATGTATGTATATGTGTGTGTGTATTCCTATACAGTTGATTCATACATGGCCAACACAACATTTCTGAAAGCTCTTTTTCCCACAGCATGATTGGATTTGTTCGAGCCCTTTAATAATCAATCAATCACAAGTTTCACCTTTTCTCATGCAGTAGATGCTGGCTGAATTGAGTTTTAATGACCAGGTTTAGCAACAGTCCTCAACCTTTTTGGTACCAGGGATCCATTTCATAGAAGACAATTTTTCCAGAGACTGAAGGAGGGGGGCCTGGTTTCAAGATGATTACATTTAGTTTGCACTTTGTTTCTATTACCGTAAAATATGATGAAATAATTATACAACTCTCCATAATGCAGAATCAGTGGGAGCTCTGCGCTTGTTTTCTAGAAACTAGATGGTCCCTTTTGGGGATGCTGGGAGACAGTGACAGATGAACCTTCACTCGCTCATCTGTCACGCACCTCCTGCTAGGCAGCCTGTTCCTAACAGGCTGCAGACTGGTCCACAGCCTGGTGGTTGGGGACTGCAAGGGTATAGGGTGCAGAGTATCCCTAGGCATCTATTTACATGGGTGATCAAGGAAAAAAATCCTATGGAAATTTTGAGTTCAGGTATCTGAAGCCCGAGCTGAAAGCTCCAGGAAATGGAGTCCAGTGACCAGAACAGGTCTGATGCCTATGGAGGAAGGGATGTGCTCTCATGAGGAAGACTGAAGAGAGAACAACGCTGCTGAACACCTCCAAGGCTCTGGAGCATGGGGGCCCTGGGAGGGAGCACCTGGGCAAGGCAGCCTTCCTCTGGAGAAGGTGCAGCACACCCTGAGAAGCCTCAGAAGCAGATGCAAAGTGGTGGCTCTTCACACACTGCAAAAACTCAGCAGAGGCCTGCTGGAGAACACATACAGAAAACTCTGAGGCCGCCCAGAAATACTTTGGGGCAGGGAGAGTTGCAGGGAACTGATACCATTCTTTTGCAAATATGAATGCAAATGAGGCAAATTTGGCCATGAAGCCAAATGGAGAAGACTTCTGCATCAGCGTCTTAGAAAAACTGGCTGATTTTTGCCTTTCTCCTTTCTTTTTGCATTTAAGACAAAGTCTTCCTCTCTCCAGGCTATTCTTTGTAAGATAATTTTTAATGTTTAACCATTGACTCTTCTCTCCTGACGTCCCTCATCACCACTCCTCAGTAACCTGGCTTCATAGCTCTTTATTCAATTCTACCAGCTCAGCAGAGTTCAACAGGTGTCACTCCACATGTTCCCAGGGACAGCTACCCAATTCAAGTGTCATTCACAACTGGACTTTGCATTGCACAACTCCTCCCACTCACCCAAGTATTTAGTAGCACTTTTGAATATGGTATGGACTTTTAGACCAAATATCACTTCAACCAATGCTTCAGTTTAAGACCCTAATTGTACAGATTAGAAATGAAGTCAAAGAGTAATATGGTGGATTAAACATGGCCATAACTGGAGCTGGGAACCATCCCAAGACCTTGTGATTTCTTTAACAATATTCTTTGTGGGCTCAGTGCCCATAGTTCAGTGAGTAGGGTGCTGGTCACATACATTGAGGATGGCGGGTTCGAATTCAGCCCGGGCCTGCTAAGCAACAATGACAACTGCAACGACAACAACCAAAAAAAATAGCCAGGAATTATGGCAGGTGCCTGTAGTTCCAGCTACTCTGGAGGCTGAGGCAAGAGACTCGCTTAAGTCCAAGAGTTTGAGGTTGCTGTGAGCTGTGACACCACAGCACTCTACTTAGGGTGACATAGTGAGACTCTGTCTCAAAAAAAAACAAACAATATTCTTTGTGCAATTCCATGTCACTCAGAAAGCAGAGCCCTTCCTCAAGGAGGCACAGAGGGAAAAAAATGGGGACAGGATACAGATTCTGAAACTAGATTTAAATTACGGAAGTTATAATCTCAACTCTAACATTTATTAGCTGTGTGACCATGGACAAGACCCTTAATTTCCTCAAGCTTCAACAATCATAGGAGTGTTACAAAGTTTAAATATCATAAGCAATGTGAGGCATTGAACATACTACTTTGATATAGTAAATACAAAAACAGAGAAATAATTTTAAATTATTAAATATTATCTTCAATAAGCATCTTATTTAATAGTATTTTTCTTTAATAAACACCTTATTAATGAATAGTATTTGATAATATTTAAGTGATATGGTAACAATTATATATGAGAACTAAAATCTACTGCATATGTATACATGCATACCTATTATATAAATAAACTGCATTTCTACAACCAACTTCATTGCTTAGTTTCCACAGTTGATATTTTTTTTTATAATTTTATTGAATCATAATTCTGTACATTGGTGCAATCATAGGGCACGATTCATACACATTCAGAAATGTTTTGATCGTACTGTTACAGATAGCCTTCATGGCATTTTCTTGATCACTATATAAAGACAT